>JAXIVJ010001989.1:0-77500 GCA_036785665.1 Chirona hameri | reverse complement strand
GGCGACCCCCCAGCCAGTGACTGCGCCCCTCCACCCAATGACGGCGCCCCGCTGTTCAGTGACGGCGCCCCTCCGTCTAATGACGGCGCCCATCTGACCAGTGACAGCGTCCCTTCGGCTAGTGACGGCGCCCATCTGGCCAGTGATGGCACTCCTCCGGCCAGTGACGCCACTCATGCGGCCAGTAACGACGCCCCATCGGCCAGTTACGGTGCCCCTTCGGCCAATGGGCACAGACAATGGCGGCACCCTTCAGGCCAGTGACGGCGCCCCTCTGGCCAGTGACCGCTGGAGGTGCGAGACTCTCTCAGGCCTCGACAATCGCCCTCTCAGACCAGCCTGGGGTCCGCTCAGGCATGGCAAGGGTTCTATCAGGCCTATAAATCATCTAAGGGCCCCTCATGCCGCACGAGGGCACCTCAGGCTGACAGGGGGCCCGCTCAATCCGACCGAGTTCTCCTTCAGGCCGATCGAGGTCCTCTCAAGCCGACCGAAGACCACTCAGGTTGACTTGACCCATCAGGCCGAACAAGTTCCCCTTCGGGGCGCTGGAGGATCCCCTCAACCCGTCCGTGGGCCCCTCACGCCAACCAAAGGCCCCTCATTCGGAACATAATGGCCCACAGGCTGACAAAGGGTCTCCTCAGGCTGACAAAGGGCTTCCTCAGACCTAGGGCCCCTCAGACCAAGTGATGGCCCTGAAGCCGACCCTTTGTGCATTTCTACGCACGCCACTGAGTGTCACTCATGGGAGGACTAGAAGAACAATAGTTTCTGTGATAATGTTCCTTCAATTGAGGTAGAATGATTTATCACTCCGGACGGGGCAGGGGCTGCCCTAAATGACTTTCCCGCTAAAAAAGAGTTGAATGCCGAGACGGAGAAGCTCCTGGAAGTACGGTGAACAGTCTATCCTCGTGCTGTCAGCTAAAGCTGAGCGCATATTTGTATTTGTTCCAACCTTACGTTTGAAGGTGTCGGCGCCCTTCGCTAAGCAGAGCTGTTTGCATGGACCATATCCGATCGCGCAATATTTGCTGACAGGCGAAATTTAAAGTCATGGATTTACGTGTCACAAACTTTCGGCACGGTCCTCCCCGCGCATTGACTTCATCTTACTCAGGCCGCTGCCACCGATACAGGTCATCCCAGTCAAGGGTAAATAGGACGAGTTAGCACGAGTCGCGGCGCCAGCCCCATGCATCAACTCGAACATCTCTCCCTGCCAACTCTTCTTGGTGCAAGAAGAAGTCAGGCGGGCGCGATTGTCAAATGCGCTACGCAGGCACGTAAACAGGATTTTTATCAGGGAGGGGGGGCACCCGGTAGTAAAAAAATCGCTCCTCAGCCATATCTTGTTGACGGGGGGGGGGGGGGAGGGGTATGGTTGGGTCGTCAGAGATCTCATTTTATCTAGTGTGCATTTATTTTGCTCAGAGGGAGGGGTCGGCATGGCCCCCGTGCCCCCTCCTGACTACGTCCCTGGCGCTACGGAGAAGAACTTCAACAAGCACCGCAACGACGTGGCTACGATGGAATTTGGAAGAGAGGCGCCTCTTCGTCCGTGGAAGATGGAAGCGTCGGCATCTGATGGAAGTGGTAGACAATAATGTCTACCACTTCCATCAGGTATAGATTCAGGCAGAGATTGGGCTAGGTAGATTTCGGCAGGTCAGAGAGGAGAGAGAGAAAGAGGGGGGGGGGGGTATATTTCAGCAGGCCAGAGAGAGGTGAATGACCTAACAGTGACAGAATTAGTCACATCCACGATCGCACTCGAATATACGTGCTGCTGACGAAAATGCGTGCTATTGACGGACGGTATACCTACATGTGAGAGTGCTATACAAATACATTCAGTATCTGTTTATAAATACATTTATAATTTTACTTTTTAGAGAGACAAAAACTGCAAATGAGTAAGCGTAAGAGAATTGACCAACTACGGCGTCTTACTGGTTCGATACAAAGTTATGGAAGAAAAATGACGAATGACCTCAGGGTGAATATATTTTACCTCGTGGAGGTCACAGGATAACAATACTACATGGATCTTTGCATTGGCGGATCCAGAACGTATGGTTTGGGAGGGGAAGGGGGGGAATTTCCAAAAAGTCGCGCACAATTCTGAAAACGCATCGGATTTGGCTTGCTTATGTATTGATACCTGATTTAAAGCTAACTTTCCTAAGTAAAAGTTGCTTAGAGATTGTTTTCTATAGCAGGACATGTGTCGATCTTGCGACGATTTCAGGCGGTTGGGGGGGGGGGTGGCAATTGCCCATTTTGCCTAACCGCAGATCTGCCACGTAGATCCGTAAAACCGTAGATTGCAAAAGACTGGTGAACATTGGGAAAATTTAGCCATTCCCTGTGGATTTATATACATTTTCATGTTTCCCCAATGACTTATAATTGGGAGGTCACAAAATATACTTTACTTTAGGTCACTGATATAAAAATCATCCGAAATAGCAGAATTGTAGGTGTGTATGACCTGATTAAATCCTGTGAGTATCTAAATGATCAGTCAAACAATGTGGCTGCGGCACGACCTTACATTTTTTTGGAGGTGAGATCACTAGACTTGACTTAGCAACTTGACCTGAGGAGACCCAAGGTAAACAAATTAACAGGATTTGGGAAATTGATAGGCAAGCAGTTGTACCAAAAATGGCAGCGCGAAATGGCGTCGTTTTCCGCTATTTCCAAAAAACCTAAGGGGGGAGAGTATCCGCCCCCACTGTCGGATCCCGGAGGCGGACATCAGGGGAAAATGCCCCCCCCCCCCCCACAGGAATCTGAGGGAGAGGGGGCATGCAATACAAGTATCCCCCCCGCGCGTTCCCTGCACTGAACGTGAAAAACAATGATCTTAGGAGAAAACTTCATGAAAGCGAAAGTTTTTTTTCCTCTTAAGTGATTTAATTTTAGTTTTGATGTATCCCTTGCTTTCAATGAGAGACAAAACAGCGCACCTGATGCAATTCAAGCAGTCCCGGTGACACTCGCCCCGCTGGGGGGAGGGGGGGGGGGGCAGAATCTGCCACCTACCGGATTTTCTCAATAACTATACAACTCTAATAGATATCAACGTGAAACCTATAGTACCTTATACTACATCAATTATACGTCTTCTCACCAAATTTTAATGAAATTAATGAAGTATTTGGGGAGATAATAACGTTTTAATGACGTCATGTTATTTCATTTTTGGTGGAAGAACAATAAATGTTTGATTTTTGTAATAGAGTTTCAAAGCAAATTGCAAATACAAAACGTCAAAAGAAAAGAAATGTCATTCTCTTCCAAATGGCCATCTAGAATTTGTTATTTTGGGGGTTTTTGAACCCCAGAAATATTTTTTTTCTCGGAAAAATGTCCTCAAAAAAATTTTCTTTGTGAATTCGAAAAGTGAATTTCGTAAGCTCGAATACCAAAATAAGGTGACCGTCGCAAATTTGCGGAGGGAAAAAATGGGGGCTACCTTTTTGCCACAAAAAATATCCCCAAAAATGGGGGTACCTTTTTGCCCCCCCCCCCCCCCCCCCCCCCCAGTGGTTTTCCCCTTAAAATAGGCCCTGAGAACCATGCAACGTTGCATCATCTACTGATATTTGTTGTACCTATTTTTATAAGGATGCAAGAATAATGTTTCCATATTCATCCATGATGACATCACTTGCTGATTCCATGGGTGCTGCAAAATAGTTTTGGACAATTGATGTTTTGCGTATTTGAAGTAGGTAATAGAATCAAAGCATCATTCAATACTCCTCAAACAAGATAGAAAACACCATCATTTTTGGTTCTGACCATATGAGAGCAATAATTTTATCCAACATGATTTTACATGACACAGTATTTTTGCCAGTATTGAATATTTTACCACAAGAACTACAGATGCATGATGCTGTGGCTATTTTGGTCTGGGTATGCCACAAATTGTATGTTATTTTTCAGAATCCAACATGATTTTACATTGGCACAGTTTTTATGCCAGTATTGAATATTTAAACATAATTGTGTTCATTTAATTTTATATGTGATAAGAGATAAAGAGATTGTGCCAAGATACCTGGAAAAGATAACAAGATCCAGCAAATACATTTCACTAAACTTTGGAAACAATACTTGATCGATCAAGAATGTTGGCATTAGGTATCCAAAATTTTACCTATAATTTGGCAAGCTCTTCAGATAGAGCTCTAACAAAATCCAGGATCAGGGATACTAAAAAAAAATGAGAGGGGAAGTGGTATTTGTTAAAATTGTATTGCATGAAGAAAGGGGAAAATTCTCTCTTTCCCCATTCAAAATCATTCCTATCCACTGACCAGGATCCTCCATGATATTTAACAAATTTGGATCTACTAATATCACCATCATCATCATCATACATTTATTTGCCTTGACAATAGGTGAAATTCAGAATGGACACATTGGTGCACGTCAGGGTTGTGCTCGACTCAGAGTCGGTGAGTCAGATTTGACTCAACTCTGACTCAAATCAACTTGAGTCAGAGTCGAGTCGTTTAAGAAAAATAGGGGCTCTCCTTGAGTCAGAGTTGAGTCGCTTTAACAAAATAAGGGCTCAACTTGAGTCAGAGTCGAGTCGCTTAATCAAAATAGGGGTTTGAGTTGAGTCAGAGCGAAGTCGCATGGATGTCGCTTGAGTCAATGTTGAGTCACCTGGATGCTGCTTGAGTCAAAGCTGAGTCGACTCAACCTCTTACAAGTCAAAGTCACATCTGATATAACAAGCAAAACAATCGGAGCAACTAAATAATAAAGGGGTCCAAACAATGTTCTAGAGTGCTTTTCAAACCCACATAAATCAATAACATAAACAATACGTAGCTGTGCTGGTGCGAAATAATAATAATAATCATTATTTTTATTATTATTGTTATTAGGAACATATATTTGAATATAGCTTACAATGCAGCTGGATGCAGGAGATATTTATGATAATGCAATATTCATTAATGTGCCTTGATCCAGAGTAAATCAAAATAAAAGTGTTTACCTATATGATATAATATTCTAATGAGTTTTTGCAAGTCAAATATATTTGAATCAAAGTCGTTAAGTTAGTTGAACTTGAGGTCAAAAATGAGTCGACTCAAGCAATTTTCACATGAGTCAAAGTTGAGTCGACTAAACAAAAACAAAATCCCGCTTGAGTCAGAGTTGAGTCGGGGGTAAAAGCAAATGAGTCAAAGTTGAGTCGACTCAAACAAATTGTCCCCCTCGCTTGAGTCAGAGTTGAATCAGGGGTAAAAGCAAATGAGTCAAAGCTGAGTCGACTCAAAACAAATAATTTCCCCGCTTGAGTCAGAGTTGAGTCAGAGTCCCTTCGTAAATGAGTCAGAGTCGAGTCAGTCTAAAAAATCTGAGTCGAGCACAACCCTGGTGCACGTTGCCATCAAAACAAAAGGATTGTTCCATAAGCTTACGCTTAAATCAGAGCACCTATCCCATTGATCGCGAAACGCTAGTTGTAGCTATCTACTGACCACCGCGCCACAGCACATGATTTATCGGGATACTGGATTCAGATATTAGGAAGGTAATTCCTGTGACTTTTTTTTATAATGAAGCTTAGTTGGCAAGGAGTAAGTTGAAAGCACTTGCTTGCAATGTCCTATTATTTCGGGGCAGCCCGCCTGGCCAACCGGGACGTCGCCACGATCCATCCCGGACCGGGGACAAGTGCGGGTTACCGTCCCGGTTGGCCCATAGAAAGTAAGTCGTAATACAAAAACAGATTTGCGTAAGTTATGCACAGCAACCCCATAGAGGTGACCATCTTGACATTTGAACTCAAATGTCATCTTGACATTTGAGTCCGACATTATTCTTTCAACTATTAATAAAAACTGACCTCAGGTCAAGGTCACCAAATAACCTAAATGGGGTATATTGCATATCATCTCACGGGCATTGTCGCCAGAAATCCAATGATGACATTTGAAGGCTCCATTCTGTCGAGGGTTAGGGGCAAATTAGTGCTGATGACCACAGATGATCTCAGGTGACCCTGCAAGGCCCACGGAGTACCTAATTATTTCACCTGAATTGGCAAGAATCGCCGATGGGAACATCTTGAGTATCAGTTTCATGCCAAACATGTCAAAATGAGGCATTTGAAACCTTTGGCAACTTGAAATTGAAATTGAGTCAATTGAGGCAATAGAGGCGAATTTAAGTGCCCATTGCCTTATAATGGGGAGTCCCCAGAAATTAAGTGATATGGGGTTACCGATATAAAATCCAAGATTTGCAATTTGCAATAAAAAATGCAATTTAGCGAATTCGTATTACCTATTTAGGTGCTACTCAGGATATTCCCAAGCGGAACGCTACGTTATACCTATAACTCGCCCCCCCCCCCTTAGAAACATCAATATCGTCAGGTCAGATCGATGGTAAAGTTAGCCGAGGTCAATTCTGTACAAGCAACCACATTTTACAGCGGCCGTGCGCGTCATTACTACATAAACAGACAATGTGCAAGCTCCAGGGTTGTCGCTACCTAGTGGGGGTCGCCCCCACACTTATGGGAATTTTTAACATTACGACTATCGGTATTGCATGACAAAAATTGACTTCAAAGGGTATCCGACCCCCCCCCCCCTACACACACACACACACAGAGAGATGATAAGTACTTGATTTGACTTGGCTTTACCTGGCTTGACACGTAACAGCCGCTGCCACGTGGACAAGCACGTAACCAGGATTTCGTCCAGGGGGGGGGGGGGGCGGGCGGCGCCTCGAAAGGGCCCCTTCCCGAGCGTTGAAAGGGCCCTCTTTCCAAGCGTTGAAAGCCCCCCCCCCCCCAAAAAAAACGGATGAAAAGGCACGTTACAAGGATGGAAAATGCAGTATGACAGGTATGGCATGGGCCATACCAACATTTAGGAGCTGGAGTTAGCAAACTGCCATATCAACTTTGGAACGAGCGACACCAATTTGGAATCAGCTATACCAACTTGGAATATTGTTTATGCTTAAGACCTGGAACTCTTAAACAAATGGCGCCGCAGAGCGGCGCGAACATTTTGAGTCTTATGCCCTGGATATGCATTCTCATCAATGCGTCGCATTGCGTATGGTGCGGACCTCTAAAATTGTTATATTGTGCGTTTAAAAGTGCGGCAAAAAAGGTGCTAAAGTGAACTATTTTGCCCAATTACATTGGAAAGTAGCAACATAACACATAAATGCGCCGAGAAACGGGCCGAGTTTTTTTCCTAACCCGCATATAATTGAATTTGAAATTAAATTGCACCGCAAAGCGGCGCGAAAATTTTGAGTTTGATTCCCTGTACAACTGTATTCTTACTGTTGAAAGGCCCAAGGTCCATTCAGATCGTCTGGGGCCCCTCTGACCTTTTCAACGCCCTCCCGACCTGTTCAGGGACTCATCTGGGATCCGCGAAGAGAAAAGACATGATGTGGAGTGGGTGATGTAGATAATACAAAGAGGGCTTACTCTACAGGACAAATTAAAATCGGAGCTTTCGGGTATATTGTAGCACCCTGACGAAGGGTGTTATAATATACCCGAAAGCTCCGCTTTTAATATTTGTATTGTGGAGTAAGTCCTCTTTGTATTTAATCTTCATCTGTGATCTCCACGTGCTTTGACCCTTCTGGTCTCACCAGGAACTCCTCTGACCTTCCAAGAAGCCCCTCATGTGTGTCAAGGGGCCCATTCGGCCTGTTCAGAGGTCCTTCCGACTTGGCCAGGGACTGCACTGGCTGCTTTGTCGCCCTACCGACATGCTCAGGGGTAGGGGCGGCGGATTGCGGGGCGCAGGGTACCTAAATCCCCCCCCCCCCCCAGTTGAAAATCCTGGGGAGGGGTGGGGGAGGGTCATTTTTCCCCAGATTGAGCAGGCCAAAATCTGGGGAGGGGGAAAAATTGCCTTTATGCCCCCCAGGATTTTCGACTGGGGGTATTTTGGGTACCCTGCCCCCGCAATACGCCGCCCCTGCTCAGGGGCCCCTCTCACCTGCCCAGGAGCCCCTCCAGTCTGGCTAGGAACTCATCCGACATGTCCAAGGGGTCTTCCAACCGGCCCAGGCACCCATTCGGTCTGGCCAGGGGCCCCTCTGACTTGCCCAGGAGCCCCCCCCCCCCGATCTGCCCAGCGACTCTTCTGGTCGGCCTGCGCTGGCTGCTTTGTCGCCCTGCCGACATGCTCAAGGGGCCCTCCGACCTACCCTGGGGCCCCTCCGTGCTGGCCAGGGGTCAATTCGGCATGTTCAGGGGCCCTTCTTACCCGCCCATTGGTCCTTTCGGTCTGGTCAGGGGCCCCTCCGATCTGCACAGAGGCCCTTTTAACTTTCCAGGGGCCCGCTGGTCTCTCCAGGGGCCCTCTAGCTTTCTAAGGGGCCCTTTCAACCTGGCAAGGGATTGCGCTGGCTGCTTTGTCGCCTTGCGACATGCGCCGAGGGCCCTCCGACCTGCCCTGGGGCCCCTCCGTGCTGACTAGGGGCCCATTCGGCATGTTCAGGGGCCCTTCTGACCCACATAGGGGCCCTTTCGGTCTGGTCAGGGGCCCCTCTGACCTGCACAGGGACCCTTTTAACTTCCCAGGGGCCCTCTGGTCTGTCCAGAGACCCTCTAACCTGCTCAGGGGCCCTTATGACCTGGCAAGGGACTGCGTTGGCCGCTATGTCACCCTGTTGACATGCTCAGGGGCCTCTCGACCTGCCCAGGGTCCAGGGCCTCTCGACCTGCCCTCTGTGCTGGCTAGGGGCCCATTCGACGTGTTCAGGGGGCCCATTCGACGTGCTCAGGGGGCCCTCTGACCCGCTCAGGGGCCTTTCGGTCTGGTCAGGGGCCCCTCTGACATGCACAGGGCTCTTTTAAACGTCGAAGGGCCTTCAGAGAGGGCCCTGGTGGCCCTAAAGGGCATCTGAAGTCCTCTTTCGCGCGGTCTTGTCAGCCTTTTTCGGCGCGCGCAGCGCGCCGAAAAGAGCCCTCGCGCTCCGAAAATGGCCCTCCTGACCTCCAGGGGGCGCGGCCGCCCCCGCCGCCCCCCCCCCCCCCCCCCCTTGGCTACTTGCCTGCACGTGGATGACCTCAATCAATATCTGTATCTGTAAGTTCACAATGCCTGGCGACGCGCGTGACAGGGGCCCTGGGTACGTCCAAGATATGACATTTGCATATGTTCATAGAATAGAGAAAATTGTGACAAGCCGTTTGACCCCATAACGGAATTTTTCCGAACAATACTTCCTGAAATCTGGACCGAGTTGCCCATCCGTCGGATAGGCAGTTTGCTGTGACGGGGATCTACTTTCAGTGGGCGAATAATCAGCTGATTGTCGGTCCTCATAATTCACGAAATGTACACGTATTTCACACAGCCGGTCCTCGGATTCCGGTAAGGTCCTCGACATTCCGACCTCATGGCATTTCTTTCCTAAAACGATTCTGACAAATTTCAAACGTCAGGGTACCTCTATTCGTCACTCATTTTAAGTGCCTGCATTTTGGCGGGCCTCAGGCAATCGCAACAGCTGGTCCTCTAGATACACGGTGCAGACAAGGTGCTCGTCTTACACCGTACACACGTATAGGTGTGTGTGTGTGTGTGTGTGTGTGTGTGTGTGTGTGTGTGTGTGTGTGTGTGTGTGTGTGTGTGTGTGTGTGTGTGTGTGTGTGTGTGTGTGTGTGTGTGTGTGTGTGTGTGTGTGTGTGTGTGTGTGTGTCCAACGGAGCAGATTGGCACGTGGAACCCAAACGGCGGGGCCGATTTCGACGCGGGTGGCACTGTTGGATTTGGCAACACTGCGGACAGATGATGGTACCATTTTTGGGTAAATCGATGGCACGTGACACGTGCCAAGTGCCAAAAAGTGGGCCCCAAGATTGTTTTACTTTCCGCCTGCTCAGGTCACACGGTTGGTGACACAGACTTGATACTCGCAGGTCACGTGCGCGATACAGCGGCCCAAAATCTATTAATGGCTGCCGATACTGAAGGGGGCAAAATAAACCCTCCAGGGGGTAAAACCAAGTTACCATTTTGAAGGAGCGGGTCTCCGCCGTCAGCTGGTGCCGGCCGGCCGTGGATACTGTACCGCACAGCAGGATACTGCGCTGCACAGCACTGAGAGCCGGCCGGCACGCCGCCCAGTGGCAGCTTGTGGTGACGTCACAGTCTGAGGTCACCGCAACGGCCAGTCAGCAGTGGCTTGGCCGGCTGGAGCCAAACTACGGAATTATCGTACGATTTTGACCCCAAGGCAATGCCCCGATCGCATTGCCGGCCTCTAGTTCAAAATCGTAGAACGATGAGAAACATGTTTACATGTTTTTCTCTTCTCAGAGTTCGAAGATTTCCACCGGGCCGTCACTGGGAAAGTGGGAGGAGCTTGTTTGTGTGTGTTTTTTTCTGTCTAACGGAGCATATTAGCACGTGGAGCCCAAACTACCGGGCCGATTTCGACGCGGGTGGCACCGTTCGATGCGGCAAAACAGCGGACAGATGATGGTACCATTTTCGGGTCAATCGAAGGCACGTGGCACGTGCCAAGTGCCAAAAAGTGAGTGCCAACATTTTTTGAATTTTTCGCCTCCTCAGGTCACACGGTTAGTGACACAGATTTGATACTCGCAGGTCACGTGCGTGATACAGCGGCCCAAAATCCATTAATGGTTGTTGATCCTAAGGGGGAAAAATAAACCCTCCAGTGGGTTAAAGCCAAATTACCATTTTGAAGGAGCGGGCCTCCGCTGTCAGCTGGTGCCGGCCGGCCGTGGATACTGTGCCGCATAGCAGGATACTGTGCCGCACAGCACTGAGGCACGCCACCCAGTGGCGGCTTGTGATGACGTCACAGTCTAAGGTCACCGCAACGGCCAGTCAGCGGTGGCCTGGCCGGCTGGGACCAAACTACGGAATTATCGTACGATTTTGACCCCAAGGCAATGCCCCGATCGCATTGCCGGCCTCTAGTTCATTGAGCCGCTCATTGATTTATCTTCCTACACCAGCTCAAGCTGAGTTTGGCTTTTATTGTTGTTCCGAAGGTAGGAAGGTAGGTCCCACAGGCTTTTGTTGCCCTTTCTTGCTCCTGCTTCTGATGTCTGTGCACCAGGTAGGACGGTAGGTGCCACAGGCTTGTTGCCCTTTCTTGCTCCTGCTTCTTCTGAGGTAGGTCCCACAGGCTTGTTGCCCTTTCTTGCTCCTGCTTCTTCTGAGGTAGGTCCCACAGGCTTGTTGCCCTTTCTTGCTCCTGCTTCTGATGTCTTTGTGTGTCGGTATATCAGTATGACGTGACGTGTTGGCTTCTGATGTCTGTTAACAAAGCTTCAGTTTTGCATACACAAGACTAAGTCCTTTTCTGCATTCACTTACTGCATATTGGATCCTTGTAATCAAGGGTGGATCCTTGTAACCGTGGGTTTGGGGGTGGGGGACAAATCCAGTGGCGTATTTCCAAAAAGTTGTTGAGCAGGGGAGCAGCCCTGTAAGCTGTTCGAGAAAAGTTGTTGACGGGGGTAGCAGGCTGTCAGCCATCAGCAATAAGTTGTTGACGGGGGTAGCAGGCTGTCAGGTGTCAGCGATACATTTTTGACCGGGGGAGGGGGAGGGGGGTAGAGTGCGCCATCATCTGTCAATGCGTATATCTGTTTTTTTTTTTGGGGGGGGGGACAAATCATGGTTGCAGGACCTTTGGCCTTGGGGGGGAGGGGGGCATGTCCCTTGCCCTTGCCTTGTCCCCCCCTCTGAATCTGCCCCTGCTTGTAATTCATGCATGTGGGGGGGGGGGATTTGTTTGTCTGAGGAGCATAGTTGTGCATTTTGTGGCATTGTTGGGCAACCTCCAGGTCACTTACCAGCATGGGTGCCATATAACTATCTTGTTGTGGCGCCCTTAAGCCCCAATCATCATCATCATCATCACTGACCAGTCTTCAAGGGTCTGGAGATGCTTTAAGAGTTTTGCTTCATCGTGAAAGCCTTGAAAGTCTTGAAAGTGATTAGACTTTGTGTCATCTGCATGTGTTATTCCTGGAGTCTTATTGTCATTGGGTTTTAGGCCTGTAGAACCCTCTTTTGCCAAGCTCATTAGTTTAAGTTATAGCCAATCTTAGTCAGAGTCTGGTAATGTATGGTCTGGTATGGTCAGAGTCAGGTCAGAGTCACAGTGATATGCGCTAAAGCAATACACTGTTGCTCCAATTCTGAAACAAAATATATGTGGGGGGGTTTTGGTTTTCACCAAGCCAATAGTAGCCACCGGCACTGCCAGGAATAGAATAGCCCTATGGATCAGTAGCATTGTATAGTGTAGCCTATTTTGACCACTGACCCAGGCGTTCCCTGGCCCCTGCTTTCCAGTCTCCCCCAGGGCCCCATCCGGCAAAGAGAGTGGTCTGCTTGTGTCAGAAGAGACAATCACAGGAAACTGTGGATTCCCAAGGGAAGATCGTGACTATGCAGCAATCACTTCGAAGAGAGATGCTTTGACCACACTGGCCAAACAGTTTGGCTCCGTGATAGGGCTGTGCCAACTATATTTGACTTCCCTGCCCATCTCCAGGGGAGTGACATCTGACCTGTACCAAAAGTGCAGTCATTATCATCAGTAAATGTGACGGCAGCATTATGATGACCTTCAGTACGGCATTGTACTATAACAGAAGTGACTGAAATGTGTGTGATGATGTTCATCAAATGTATTGTATTTCTCTAGTCACAAGGACAATGAAGCTTCTGCTGTGTTTAATTATTTTGAGTTAAAAAATGTTGTTCTAGAATCCAGTCCCAGGTAGCCACAGAGTTTCAAAGTTGATTTGTCTACTTTTTTGTCTCATTTGTTTTGCAGTTCCATACCCATAATGAAACAGGTGCCAGGGGCGCAGCCAGACCTTCAGAAATGGGGAGCAAGTATCTGGGAGAGGCCCCACCCCCCAAAAAATACCCCTGGATATGAAAAACTCTACGGATTTCGGCCACTTTATTTTGTGAGGCCCCTTTTTAACAATTTTTCTTCGTCTACTTTTGATGAGCTGGATTGGACCAGGACCCTCAGTAGGCATTGTACTGAGCGCATTACTAATTTGTATTGCTACGTACAGGAGAGACAACATATCTTAGCTGACAACATTTTTTTCTTTTCTCAACTTAGTTGGTGGGGGTCGGCTTTTGAGTGTGGGGGCGGCTGAAATGACGAAAAATGTACCCCCATTTTGATACGTGTATTTAAGCCTTTGCAGCATTTATTATGTGGGTTTTCATGTTATAGTAGGTAGGTATGTACTTGTTAGTTAGCGCCGCGAAGCGGCGCGAAATTTTTACGGTTTTGCCTGATAAAACCCAGAAATAAAGGCGGTGGGCATTGTAGCTCGGATAATAAGCTAAAAATGCTATTCATTCAATTGAGCGTTACGACGAACCGATGATGATGACTATGGCTTCGATATGACGAGGACTGCCGATGTGACGCCGCGAAGCGGCGTGAAAATTTTAATTTTACGTCCTGGAAAACGAAATGCTATGATTGGAACCAGACCGTGAGGTGAGATGGCTTGATGAGATGGTCCTGGCCTTTTTCCATTATTAGCTCTTCGTTCCAGCAAATTGTGCACCGCTGGAGCAGCTTCCGGGTGCCGATCTCCTCGTCTTTGCGTTCGCGTCGCCTTTTTCGGAACTCGGCAAACTAGCTAAACATGTAGCCTGCTTGAAACTTAAAAGTGAATATTTTATGAAGGGAATGGGCACTGGGGCCAGCAATTCTCGCCAAAGAGAGCCTCTGCCAGACACTTAGGGAAATCATTTTTCCCATTTTCCAAATTTGTATAAGCAATTGCGAAACTTATGTCATGCCGCGAAGCGGCGCGAAATTTTCCAGTTTTTGACACTAGCTAGCTGGATTTTGACTGCACTGCAAAGGCAATTTTTACGATAATTTTTTTTCCCCCGCAAAAGGTGGGGTGGGGGGAGTGTCGACCCCCCCCCCCTCCCCACCTTCTAAAAGTGGGGGAGTTTGCCCAGACCTCCCCCCGACCCTCCCGTCGGCGACGCCCCTGGCTAACAAATATTGCAGCACACACTCTCCTGAGAGGAAAATTGTTAAATTGTTTTGTACTACCACCGCCCCCGCCCCCCCCCCCCCCCCCGAATTCGAAAACGCATCAGACTTATCAAATTACCATTTTTAAACCCAAGAAAACATTGTACCAGGTGGGTCAGAGTACAGCACATTACCGCTCATTATGACTGCGCCGACCACGGCTAGCAGGCACTCCAGCTATAGCAGGCGCTCCAGGCGACGGCTAGCAACCCCTGGGCAGGCGCCAGGGCCCCGTTCACAGACTCAATGGCCATCTGGATAAGGTCGAGAGGGCCCTGAACAGACTCAATTCCCCTTGGCAAGTCGAGAGGCTCCTGATCAGACTCTAATAGCCCCTGGGTAGGTTCGAGAGCCCCCTGAACAGGATGAATTTACCATTGGGAAAGCTCGAGAGGCCCCTGAACAGACTCTAATGGCCCCTAGACAGGTTCAAGAGGCCCTTGAACAGACTTAATGAGCCCCCTGGGCAAGCTCGAAAGGCCCCTGGGCAGGTTCGATAGGCCCCTGAAAATACTCAATGGGCCCCTGGGCAAGCTCGAGAGGCCTCTGGGCAGGCTCTAATTGCCCCTGGGAAGGTTCGAGAGGCCCCTGAACAGACTCGATGGGCCTCTGGGAAAACTATAATAGGCCCCTGGGCAGGTGAAAGAGGCCCCAAAACAGACTATAATGGGCCCCTGGCCAGGCTCGAGAGGCCCCTGAACATACTCAATGGGCCCATGGACATGCTCGGAGGCCACTAGGCAGGTTTGTTAGGCCGTAGGTGGGCTCAATTGGCCCCTGGACAAGTGGACATGCTCTAGAGGCCCCTAGGCCGGTTTTGGGGCCCCTGAGTGGGCTCAATGGGCCCCAGGGCATGCTCTAAAATTCCCTGGGCATGTTTTTGCGCCATTAAGTGGGCTCAATGGGCCCCTGGACATGCTCGAGAGGCCCCTGTACAGTTTTTTGGGCCCATCGGTGGGCTCAATGGGCCCCTGGACATGCCCAGGAGGCCCCCTGGGCCGGCTTCGAAAACCCTTCAGTGTCTCTGAGGGCCCTAGACATGCACCAGAGTGAGCCTTGCCTGGTTTGAGGGCTCCTCTGTGACTTTTTGAAAGCCATTTAGCTAATGCAAATGGTATCTGGGCCAATCTCGGCGGGCCCCCTGTGACCCGTAAGGGGGGGGGACAATTGCCCCCCCCCCCCCCTCCCTGGCTGCGCCCCTGACAGGTGCAGTACATTTGTTATTTCTGTTGCAGCTGTAGTGTACAATGCTGGCTTCTCTGTTCTAGGTACATGTGTGTCGTGGGGACCGTGATAACTCTCCAGTCCTTGATGGAGCTGGCGCCGGTCCTGTTCGAGGTGCAGGACTACATCCTGACGTTCATGTTCAGCCAGGACTACATTGAGCTGTTTTCAACGCAGTCCGCAGATCAGGTAAGAATCTTCTGCGTATGCCTAACCCTGTATCCGGGCGAACGTCTTTTGTGGCATTTTCACTCGGTAGTCGATGGTTAGAGCCATCCACTGGCAGATCCAGGGGGGGGGGTCATTATGGACAAATACCTCCCCCACAGGAACACAGGGACATCCAATACAAGTATGCCCCTCTGCGCGTTCCTGCGTTGGCTGTAAGAAGTAATAATTCGGAAGAAACCCCTCCCCGGTCAACGATTCTTTCGCGTTGAGAACTCGACGCCACCGCCCCCCCCCCCCCCCCCCCCGATCAACAACCTAGTCGCGTAGTAGTATTCTAAGAAGTAGTACTACTAGTAGTCACGCTGATGAAACGGAGCGAAATGTCCCCCCCCCCCAAACTCGAAAACTCGATCCGCCAGTGGAACCACCTCGCCGTTTTGGCCTTAATTGAGCTAGAGACATGCAAAACAAAAACGAGCGTGTTATCCGCTACGAGAGGAAGTCACTGGATATGCCATGCCACTGTACCCTGCTATAAGTTTCGGGTTGACCATTGACCTTCCAAATGAATTCAATGTCTCGAAATGGCGAGAATTAATAAAAAAAAATATATAAATGCCACAAAGTTCATTTTACGGTAAAACGCTTGGTCAATGTGGAGTTTCTTGCCATGCTCTTGGTCTGCAATATAATAATCATGTGGAATATAGACCCGTCACCAAGTAATTACCTGTTCTTAGATGACCTATGCGTCATTCAGTTCAGTTCAGTTCGTTTATTTTGTTAACAAAAAGACATCAAATCAAACAGGACAATAATGGATTGGCGCAAAAGCAAAAGCTTAAATCATAGCGCCTCTCCAGATGAAACAAATGAAACAGAGATTTTACCAAAACTAA
Organism: Chirona hameri; assembly: GCA_036785665.1. Taxonomy (NCBI): domain Eukaryota; kingdom Metazoa; phylum Arthropoda; class Thecostraca; order Balanomorpha; family Balanidae; genus Chirona; species Chirona hameri. Next base: position 61,097 of record JAXIVJ010001989.1, on the reverse strand, counting down.
GGAACAGATCACGTAGGCCCCGCTACCAGCCCGCCGAGCGGCCATTCGAAAATCAGGTGGCCAGGCACAGGCGGCAACAGCAGGTCAGCGTGGTGAAAGTGCTGGTAATGTGTGATTGTTGTGTTATTTGTGGGTGTTGAGTCTTTGTGAAAGTGCTATGAATGTCTGTAAGTGATGTGCGATGTATATACCCTGTGTTTGTGAAATATTTTTACCAAAGAGCAGGAGCTCTAATTTGTTTTTGGGTGACAAATCATCAAAGTCGCGCACAATGCGTCGCGCTGCGTTAAAGAGGTTCGTTCTGTGATTCGTGTATAGGGGGCACCAGAGTATGTAATGGATAGTGTCTTCGTACGTGTGTCCACAAGAACACAACGGACTTGGTGTGAGTTGGAGTTGAAAGAGGTGGGCGTGTAGTGTTGATAAGCCGACACGTAGTCTTGTGTGTTGTGTGTTTAGTGTTTTTGTACCTACGGAGTTAAGTGCTGGTGGCTCTGGTGCCCCGAATCGCTGCCAGACTTGACGAGAGAAGTCACGTCGAGAAGGAGTGTTACGGAGTGTTTCAGGAAGAAGGTTCCACTGTCTAATCGTAGCAGGGATGTACGATTTCCGAAAGGAAGTTAACCGGATAGGGGGAAGTGAGAGAAGGTGTGCGTTACGTAACTGAAGTCCTGTAGCGTCCTGTCTTGTGTTAGGCAAGAGGTTAGTCAGGTATGAAGGAAGAGGCGGGTAGTTGTAATATAGTCGATGGAAAAAGAGAATTCTGTGAATGAGTCGTCTCGTTGCTAGTCGTTCCCATCCTAGCTCGTTAAGTAGAGCGTTGGTGGGTGTGCGAAACAAGGTTCCAGTCACTAGTCGTGCACAGCGGTTCTGTATGGTCTGGAGTCGTATTGAGTCAGAGGCAGTCAGGTTACCGTTGTAGATTATGTCGCAATAGTCAAAGTGTGGTCTTATGTATATTAAATATATTTCTTTAAGTACTGATCTTGGTAGAAACCTTGCAACAGGATAAATAGGTCCTAAGAGAGAATGTATGGTTCGTATCAAGGAATTGATATGTTCGTGAAAATGCAGGTCAGTGGAAAGATGTAGTCCTAGATGCTTGTGGCAAGTCACGGGAAGTAGGGGTTGTCCATCGAAAAAGAGGTCAAAGTCTTGGTCATTACGCCTGTTTGTGAATGTTTGTTGTACTATCTTGTCCGCGTTAAATGTAATAGCCCAGTCGGTGCCGTACTGTCTTATCATGTCCAAGTCGTTTTGCAGTGAGAGTCTGTGTTGTTGGCTGTCTTGTGGGTGGGATAAATATAGGGATGTGTCGTCAGCGTAGAAAAGTGCATCATTTTCAGTAATTTTAGATAAGTCATTAAGGTACATGAGGGCGAGCAAAGGTCCAAGGACCGAGGGCAGCCAGCTATATTTTTTTTAGATCCAGAAATGGCACTTCCTACACGAACAACCTGACTGCTATCTTTTAAATAAGACTTCAACCATGCCAATAGGGAGCCAGATATGTTGTATTTAATTTCACATTTTGCAATCAATGCTTCGTGCCAAATTTTATCAAAGTATTTCGAAATGTCAAGGAAAATTGCGGTGAAATTTTTGTTTTCATTTAGCGCAGAGTACAGTTGATGAGTAAGATAAAGGAGCTGGATATGTGCACTATGTTGGGGACGATAGCCACTTTGTTTCTCAGTCAATAAATTGTTTTCAGATAGATGCCCATATATTTTGTTAAAGACTAATTTTTCAAGTATCTTAGATAAATTAGGAAGTAGACTTATTGGCCTGTAATTGGTTGGATCTGAGGAGGAACCTTTTTGTTTGAAAATTGGGGTTACACAAGCTATTTTCCAAGATAGGGGAAATTTACCTGATTGAAGTGATTTATTAAAGAGTTTGCATAAGGGGTTAGCAATTAACAACGCACACATTTTAAGTAATTTATTTGGAACTTTATCAGGGCCTGATGATTTATTAGCGTCCAAGGAATTCAAAATTTTGAGAACCTCTTGCTCGGTTACTTGGACCTCCGCCAAATGTGGGAAAGGTGTAGGAGGATAAAGTTGGGGTAGGTCTTTGTCATGTGTGTTCAGTCGCGTTTGGTTAGCAAAATGTTCATTTAGAATAGTCGCTTTGTCATATTCGTCTGTGATTGGTGTTCCGTCTTGGCTGATTAGAGGTGGTATGGCATGCTTTCCTTTCTTTCCAATAAGTCCTTTAAGTATGTTGTGATATGTTCGCGGATCTCGTTTATGCTCAAAAAGTCTCGTAACTTCTGATTGTATATGTAAGGTCTTTAGTCGCTGGTTTGTCTCGGTTGTCAGATTTCTTTGTCTTCTCCATCGTTCCCAGTCCTGGGGAGTGTCACGTTTTTTAGCAATTTTAAAAAGTCTGTCACGTCGTCGGATTTGGCATTTTAGCTCCAGGCTGAACCATGGTTTATTAGTTGGATTTCTAGTGAAAACTTTCAATGGAATCGTGGCCTTGGCTGCAGTAAGTAAGGCGTCAGTCAAGTTTTCTGTCGCTTTGTCCACATCACAGTCAAGAAGTGTGTCCCAGTCAGTGTCCATCAACAGTCTGGTGAGCTTGTCAGTGTCTGTTTGTCTGTAATCCCAACACTGTGTTGTTTGTTTGGAAATGGAGGGGGGTTCAATTTTAAGGGAAACAAATATTGGTATATGATCGATTCTCGAGAAGGAAGGAAGAACCCCACTATTCTCTACCATTGCTACATTTGAAACTAGGGCAAGGTCCCTTAGATTGGCAACCTCATTATATTCTGCATAGCGTGTAGGCTGATGTATAAGCTGTTCTAAATTGGAAGACAATATCTCATCATGGAGAGCAATCTCATAAGGTGTAAGTGGGCTATGCTTTAAAAACTTGGAATCCAAAAATGTGTTGCCTGCACTAAAATATTCCAGAATTATAATATTATCTGGAACATAGACTTGTGCTGCCAAAATGCTTTCTGACAGCTTGGCTGTAATTAAAGAATTCTGCTCTGATGATAGGTTTGGAGGGACATATACTGAACAAATCAAAAGTGTATTGAGTTTCACTTTAACAAGGCACCATACCCATTCTACTCCTGGTGTTTCAAGATTTGGAAGTCGTTTAACTGCTAGGTTATTGCGGATGTAAATGGCAACACCCCCTCCATTCCTGTTCCTGTGTTTTGTCAATGGGCTGTGATAGTCGTCAAGGGTGAAAAGAGAAGGATGCTCGTCAGTCTCGTCTCGAGTCTCGTCTCGAGTCTCGTCAAGTTTGGTCTCAGTCAAACATAAAATGTAAATGTCATTAAGAAAGGCAAAGTGGGACAGCTCGTCAAGTCGGCAGCGAGACGTAATTGAATTGATATTTACATGTGAGATGGTGATGTTCCTGCTGTTGTGGCCTCTGGAGTGTGCTGAACTTGAAGAAGAGTGTGGTGAAGTTGTAGCTGACCCAGCTGAAGCCACCCTGTCCCTAGAACCCGAGGAAGAAGAAATAGTGCTCAGCAGGTGGCGGCGGTGCAGCAGCGAGTGTGGAAATTAAGACAATATTAACTTAGCAAAAAATAATAGTTACACGAAACCAACAAATATGACACAAAAACATTGCTGATGAAATTAAAGGAACAACAAAATGCAAGCAAAGAAAATTATATGAATCTGCAAACATGTAACCAAAACTAGCTGATTAGCATTAAATAATAAGCACAAATGAGGTGTAAGCAAAGACATGGCACTCAGATACATAGCATAATTACAAGTGATGAAGCATCATAAGTTTGGAACACAGGCGAGCAGTGAAGCACAAAACAAACAAAAACAATACAAAGCACGAGCAGAAAGAAAGGGAAGGCCAAACTTGAACAAAGGTATTTCAAGGACTGAAATGTTCTATTTTAACAATCTCAGGGCCATTCACAATCTCACAGGAGCACAGGACACACATAAATTTTACTGGAGGGCAGCCACATGAGCATCTCCAGTAAAGTACAAGGCAGGTGAAAGGTCAGACCTCTAACTTCCATGCTCTCACGGCCTACCAGGAAAACACAAACAAAATAAAACGACAAGAACCGTGAACGGAAAACGCTCAGAAGCTGAGGCTATCCTGCGAAAGGAAGTAGCAGGCAACAAGTATGACTGGGTGCCGCATCCACGTAATACAATCACTTATACAAACATACACAACACACACCAATTAATATTGAGTAAATGTCCCACCACAAACAGCCCTGCATACTCACTATCATCCCCTGACTCCTCTCCCCCCCCCCCCCCCAAGTCATGCCGAAGTGCAAAGTCCCGTACACAGGACTACAACCGATAGGGCGTCACCAATCGGCCTGCCGCGGCATTGCCAAACATGGCACCTGCAAAATGGTTGTAGTCGGCCGATCACGTAAGACACCTTGACTTCTGCTGCACGCTGTATTGCCACGTCCGCCCGCCGCCAGCTCCAGGTCGCCTCTCCCTCACGTGCGCTCACAGACGCCAACGAAACATCGGTAATTCATAGCTAGGGCTAGAACATATCAGAAAGAAAACTAACAGAGCCGAGAACAAAGGTAGCAATACGAAATTAACACTGAAAGACAATAAATTAAACTATCTTAGAAGCGAACTTCAAATATAGAAATAAATCACGACGAACGGAAGAAAAGCGAGCAGCAAATAAAATACGCTAACCCAACACCAACACTGGCCACTACTACACCCGACCTTCTTAACAAACAAAAACTTAACTATGAGCAACACTGTTCGGACGCGAGCACTCTGCACGGACGCGAGCACTCTGCACGGACGCGAGCACTCCGGCGCGCAACACTGGCGCGCAACACTCTGGCGCGCAACACTGGCACCAACGGGGCGCAGCGTTGTGGCGCGCAGCACTCTGGCGCGCAGCACTGGCTCGCAGCACTGTGGCGCGCAGCACTGCGGCGCGCAACACCGGCGCGCAACGCTGGCGCGCAACACTCTGGCGCGCAACACTCTTTCACGCAATACTGGCGCTCAGCACTCTGGCGCGCAACACTCTGGCGCGCAACACTAACGGGGTAGCAAGACAGCAGACAGCCGACGGCCGCAGCCGTAGACGAGCACGGCCGCGGACATCTCGATCGCCGCGGACAGAACGGTCGCGGAAAGAACTGCCGCGGGCAGAACGCCCGCAGACAGAACGGCCGCGGGCAGCACGCCCGCAGACAGAACGGCCGCAGACAACGGCCGATGGCAGCACGACCGCTGGCAGCGCGGCCGCGTACAGCACGGTCGCGGAGCAATCATCCCTGTAACTAAAGAAAGCACATGACGTACGGGACACTTACTCAGTGAAACACAAATTAAGCGTAAAGCTTTGAATTAACTGAAAAGAAGATACGCTGATCATTGGGATAATTGCGGCTACAAGTCATGCCGAAGTGCAAAGTCCCGTACACAGGACTACAACCGATAGAGCGTCCCCAATCGGCCTGCCGCGGCATTTCCAAACATGGCACCTGCAAAATGACCCAAACAGCATATTGCTCTTCAATTAATTAACTGCAGAACTGAAGAAACATACCTCTTGAATACATTGAAACATTCAGTGACTTAACTAAGGGCAGTACCGGTCCGGCGGTCTCGACTCTCTGTTGGAGCGCCGCGGAATCGGTACCGGAGCTGTGGAGGCAGACACGTCAGGCGCCAAAATCTGAGCCGTCTGAGGAATATCATCCTCTGGAGCAGAATCTGGGATGTCAGGCAAAGGTGAGGGGCGAGATACAGCACTCTCTGGAGTTTCAGGCAACTCACGTTCCGATGAACCGGGCGGTTCCATGGAGTGGAGCGCTGAGCTCTCCACAGAGTCAGCCGGGTCCGCCGGATCACCGTTCATCTGGAGAGTGTCGCGGAACGGCGACAGGTACGAGTCGCCATCTAGCGGCGCGAAGTGTGGCGACGGGGGCAAAGGAGGCGGCGGCTGCGCGCCGGCCTCAGAGCAGGGAGACACCACCGAGCTGGGAATTGAGAGATCTGGACTTGCGACAGGAACAGAGGGGTCATCAGCACGAGGTTTCAGTCTATTGTGGTGAACAACAACAGACTTCTTCCCTCCCAGCACTCTCACCCTGTTTTTTTTTAATAAATAAATTTAGTCCGAATGTTTTGTATGGATGGATTTCTGAAGTCAGGACCCACGCTAAGCAGAGCTTGTTGCGCAGGTCCTGACCTCACCACCCGATCGCGCAATTCCTGTTGGCCGGCAGAATTTAGAGACGAAAGTTTTACGTGCCCGACATACCTGGACACGGTCCGCCCCGCTCACTGACGTCACCTGACCTTGAGTGCGACCGCTGCCACTGGCCGCAGGCCATCCCAGTCAGGAGCAAACAGCGAGCGCCGAAGCGACTCGAACCCGGGCTGCCACACCGGGATAGGTCAGAAGTCCAGCGCTCTCCCACTGAGCTACAGGGGCCTGTAGTTGAGATCAGACAGCTTTTTCATGACAACTGCAGGCTTCCATGGCCTGACGAACTTGTAATATTGGCCACGCTGAGCCATGCTCCTGAACAGGTAAACAGAGTCACCATCCTGGAAATCGTACATGGTCAGCTTTTTGTCGTACAATCTCTTATTGCGCGCGTGACGCCTGTTGGAAGACTCAAGCGCAGCTTTGTGAGACAGCTTGATGCGCTCAGTGAGTTTCGTCAGATACTCCGAAATTGAGGCACTTTTGGGGGCGGTGGACGGTGCCTGAATTTGCACCGCAGCTGGCATCCTTGGATTTCTACCGAACATCAAGTAGTACGGCGAGTGTCCGAGTGACGAGTGTACCTTGGCTCTGTACCCAAGCATGAGGAGCGGCAAGTGAACATCCCATTCATCATGGTTCTCATCCAAGTACTTTGACAGCATTCCGAGAATCGTTTGCATCATTCTCTCGCATTTGGAATTCCCCTTGGGATGGTATGCGGAAGAGCTAGACTTCTCGACGCCCAACAGTCGACAGACCTCGGTCAGCAAAGCACCGGAAAAATTGGCAGCATTGTCAGAGTGAATGCGGCGAGGGCATCCGAAACGCGCAATAAATTGGTTCACAATCACATCAGCAACAGTGGCAGCAGTCATATCGGAGACAGGAAACACCTCACACCACCGAGTAAAGTGGTCACAGATGACTAGAAGATGTCTGCTGCCACGGGCGGTGGCGGGCAACCCACACAGAAAATCAATAGAAACAGTTTCGAACGGCTCGTCGGAATACAGTTCACCCATCGAAGCCCTCGGGCGCGGAACGGGGGTAGCTCGTGTGTTGCACTTCTCACATCTACTGCAAAAATCTTTGATGGAAGCTTCCATCCCAGTCCACCAGAACTCGCGTCTGGCCGTGGACGTAAGCGACTCTGAACCGAAATGGCCACCAGCTGGGCCAGCGTGAAGAGAGGTCAGTACACCAGCAATCAACTGTTCTGGGACAACCAACTGCAGCTGGTCTTCACCACCTGGGAAAAACCGATAACAACGGAAAACAACGCCATCGACAAGACGCAAACGGTGCCACTGACGCAAAAGGGGAACAGTTTCTGGAGCAACAGAGGAAGACCTGGGTCTCTTGCCCAGAGATAAATGTCTCGCGATCTCCGAAATCGCAGCATCCTGATCCTGCTCGTGTCGCAAAAAAAAACTATTAGACCAGGAATTTGCCGACACCGCACGCACATGGTGGTCAGTTTGGGTCTCAGCATCACACGATTGTGGGCAGCGACTCATCACATCGGCGGGTACATTCTCAGCACCAGGTCGGTACACAACTTCAAAATCAAACGCAGAAAGTATTTCGAACCATCTGGCCAGTATCCCAGTAGGATTTGTAAATGTCAGGAGCCAGCGCAAACTGGCGTGGTCAGTGCGAAGTTCAAAACGTTTCCCAATCAAGTAATGTCTGAAATGTTGGGTGAACACCACACATGCTAATAATTATTTGCGGGTTGTGCTATAATTCCGCTGTGACTTGCTCAGTTTTTGGGAAGCATAAGCAATTACATGATCCTCGCCATCCTGTTCCTGAAAAAGGGTCGCTCCGATCCCCAAATCAGAGACGTCAGTGTCAAGGCGAAACCTTCCGGCTCCAGCTGAAAAACGTGGGAATGACACCACAGGTGCACTGGACAGGGCCTGCTTCAACATCTCAAACGCACTTTGAGTCTCCGCTGTCCACACGAACTTTGTGTCTTTCTGAGTCAGACTGAACAATGGAGCGGCAATCTCTGCGAAGTTTCGCACAAACTTTCGAAAATAAGAAGCCAGCCCAAGGAAGCTACTGAGCTCCTTCTGCGTCCTCGGGCAGGGCCAGTCCACTACTCTCTGGACCTTCTTTGGATCAGTGGACACTCCTTCAGCGGATACAACATTCCCCAAGAAGTCGACACTTTTCGTGAAGAACGAACACTTTTGAAGGTTCAGGGTCAGCCCAGCACTTTCAAATCGCTGCAACACATTGTCAAGTTTGGTCATCACGTCATCAAATCCACGCCCATGTACAATGATGTCGTCAAAATAGTGAACACAGTCGCGGGGAGTCACATCTCCCAGAACAATATCAAGAAGACGGGCACAGGTCGCTGGCGCCCCTGCCAATCCAAAAACCATGCGCGTATACCGGTATGTACCAAACGGTGTGGTGATTGTGGTTTTGTCCCTGTCCCTCGGATCCACAGCAACATGAAAATAAGCACTATTCATGTCTAACTGGCAAAATGTATCTGAACCCGCCAATGCCTCTAGCGAATCATCAACCCTCGGTATCTGGTATACTGGTACTTTCGACACAGCGTTGAGGCGTCGCAAGTCGGCCACCAGTCGATACGCACCAGATTTTTTCACCAGACAAGTTGGAGACGACCACTCACCATCAGACTCCTCCAATATGCCTTGGTTGACGAGATCACGAATCTGAGAACGCAGTTCATCGGACAAGTGCGGTGGAACACGCCTGGGGGGCTGACGAAGGGGAGGGTGATCACCGGTATCGATTTCATGAGTAACCAGATCGGTAAACCCGCCATGCCCGTCAAACATTTCAGCGTGTCGTTTGAGCAGAGACTCCAGCTCACCCTTCTGCTCAGCAGTCAAGTCGGAGCCGCACTGGTTATACTGCAGTTTGACAGCAGGCTCCGTCTCGTCCCTGGAACTGTGCGGCTGCTCAGCAAAGCCAACCTCCACGCTGGCCAGGGCCTGCTTTCTTGGAATGGTTATGGGTTCAGTAGTCACATTGCGCACGATGAACGGTACCCTGGAACCAGTGACAGTCACCAGAGCACCGATGACCTCTAAACCGTGCAAGTCACCAACTGGTTCGACGAGAGCAGGGCCATGATAGTCGTTATTCGGTACAAATCCGTTCAAAATCACCTCCGTGCCATGCCATGTTTGGCAATGCCGCGGCAGGCCGATTGGGGACGCCCTATCGGTTGTAGTCCTGTGTACGGGACTTTGCACTTCGGCATGACTTGTAGCCGCAATTATCCCAATGATCAGCGTATCTTCTTTTCAGGTAATTCAAAGACTCGGCACGATCGGTTTTCGTCACTGTTCGAGTCTGGACTCAGGACATAGAGTGCGGAGAGCGACAGTGTCAGTGGACAGGGGAAGAGGGAGAGAGAGTGAAGGGAAGAGTGAGAGAGTGAAGGAAACATTCGGATATGGCAGCTTTGGGGGAGCCGGCTGAATTCTGTGTTTGTGGCGCGTGAGCGACAAACAGTAAAGGCTGCTGTGAACAAGAACGCAACAGACCCACCAGACCTTTGCACCAGACCTGCCAGACCACCGTTCGGTTGAACTCGCTCGTGGGGGGGGAGGAGTCAGGGGATGATAGTGAGTATGCAGGGCTGTTTGTGGTGGGACATTTACTCAATATTAATTGGTGTGTGTTGTGTATGTTTGTATAAGTGATTGTATTACGTGGATGCGGCACCCAGTCATACTTGTTGCCTGCTACTTCCTTTCGCAGGATAGCCTCAGCTTCTGAGCGTTTTCCGTTCACGGTTCTTGTCGTTTTATTTTGTTTGTGTTTTCCTGGTAGGCCGTGAGAGCATGGAAGTTAGAGGTCTGACCTTTCACCTGCCTTGTACTTTACTGGAGATGCTCATGTGGCTGCCCTCCAGTAAAATTTATGTGTGTCCTGTGCTCCTGTGAGATTGTGAATGGCCCTGAGATTGTTAAAATAGAACAGTCAGTGGACAGGACAGGACAGGTCATATTGACCTCTTTGCTCAGTTGATGTATTTGATGTTATATCTTGACATTTAGTTGGGGGAGTAGTAGAAGTTCGGTATTCCTGATTTAGTGACATTATTGCGTTCCTCAGGTGGGTGGAACAACAACCCCAGCGCAGCGCAGTTCATGGCCACGTTCCGGCACATGCTGCACCGGTGTGGGGTCAGCCTGAGCAGCTCTGGAAACGTCACGGCGCTGGACCCGACGTCCATCCTGACTGTGGGCCACACCTCCAGTCAGCGGGGCGACGTCAACACGCCAAACGCCGAATGCGACACCGGGATGCTGAACGTCCTGGACGCTGGCAGGACGAGCACGACTACCGGCCGGGGCTGTCCTCCCTGGTCGGCAATGTCGTTGGCTACATCGCCGGCTTCGTTGTGTGAAAGGCACTCGATTGTGTGGATTGCGCCACGTGTCAAGAGGCTCTAGTCAGCCGACAGGAGCACCATGACCTCACATCACTGTATCACCTGCATCTGAAGAACTGCGGTGGCCGCGTGACGCCTTCTGCAGGAGCGAGCGGCGTATGTTGGAGAGTGCAGTGCTGTGCCGTATCGGCAACAAAGATGTTTTGTCTGGGCCGTCACTCCCTCGACTCGCAGTACGGTCTGGACAATCACCACACCGACCTGATCCGCCTGCTGGTTACTCTCTATCGTCGGGTGCGTCTCCATCACCAGGCCAGGCTGCACACTGCTCGCCTGCAGAAAAAAATACCCAGCGACATAAGTTCACGAAGGCCTTGCTTTTCAGAGGGCATTAGGCCCTCTGAGCTGATGGCCCTCTGAGTTGAGATCTGAGCACCAATGAGCTGGTGGGACTGCCCGTGCCGCTGTTCTGTAGCCGCCGGTTTTCATCTGATAATGGGGTTATGGGTTATTTCATATTTCATATACCAGGGTCGGCCTTTTCTAGTCATTTGGATATGTTTGTGATTTATGTGAATCGGTTATGAAAGGTCAGATCGTTCGCATATGACTTCTAGTCATTTGGATATGTTTGTGATTGGTGTGAATCGGTTATGAAAGGTCGGGTCGTTCGCATATGATTGCTAAACATATAAATGCGTAAGCAGGTATGTTGTGACCGTTGAGACTAACTGAATGCTTTTGGTGTGCATGTGTGGAACAGTTTTTTTTTGTATGGTTATTGGCCTGCGGATACAGCATTGCAAGACGGGCAATACAGAACCGCAGTGGCGTAGCCAAGGGGGGGGGGCAAAGGGGCCATGCCCCCCCCCCCCCCCCTGGAGGCCAGGCAGGCCCCTCTGGCGACCGAGCGAGGGCCCCCTGGGGCCGAAGGCCCCAGTGTTTTGGATGGTGTCAGGTGCCCGCAAAACGCCTTATGTCGCATAAAGAACGTCCACGAACAAATCTAACACGAATAAATAACAGCATTTAAGAGCTGGTATTTATTTCGAGGGCCCTTCAGGCTTTCCCAGGGCCTCCAATTCCTTTCGAGGGCCCCTCAGACATTTCGAGGGCCCCTTAGGCATTTCGAGGGCCCCTCAGGCCAGGCACGTAGCCAGGATTTCGTCCAGGGGGTGTGGGGGGGGGGGGCGGCGCCTCGAAAGGGCCCCTTCCCGAGCGTTAACCCCCCCCCCCCCCCCCAACAAAAGGATATGAAAAACTCTACGGATTTCGGCCACTTTATTTTGTGAGGTTCAACTTTCCAGGGGCCCTCTGATCTGTCCAGGGGCCCTCTTGTCTGTCCAGGGGCCCTCCAGCCTGCTCAGGGGCCCTTCCGAGCTGTCCAGGGACTGTACTGGCTGCTTTTTCACCCTGCCGACATCCTCAGGGGCCTCTCCGACCTGCCCAGGGGTCCTGCTGTGCTGGCCAGAGGCCCATTCGACGTAATCAGGGGCCATCTGACCTGCTCAGGGACCCTTTCGGTCTCGTCAGGGGCCCCTTTGACATGCACAGGGGCCCTTTGAACTTCCCAAGGGCCCTCTGGTCTGCCCAGGAGCCCTCCAGCCTTCTAAGGGGCCCTTCCAACCTGGCAAGAGACTGCGCTTTCTGTTTTGTCGCCTTGGCAACATGCTCAGAGGGCCATTCGACCTGCCCTGGGGCCCCTCCGTGCTGACTAGGAGCCCATTCGGCATGTTCAGGGGCCCTTTTGGTCTGGTCAGGGGCCCCTCTGACATGCACAGGGGCCCTTTTAACTTCCCAGAGGCCCTCTGGTGCTGGTCTGTCCAGGGGCCCTCCAGCCTGTTCAGGGGGTCCTTAAGACCTGGCAAGGGACTGCACTGGCTGCTTTGTCGCCCTTCCGACATGCTCAGGGGCCTCTCCGACCTTCCCAGGGGTCCCTCTGTGCTGGCTCGGTGCTCATTCGACGTGTTCAGGGGCCCTTTGACCCGCTCAGGGGCCCTTTCGGCTTGTCCAGGGGCCCTTCTGACATGTACAGGGCTCTGCTGAACGTCCAAGGGCCCTCTGGTCTTTCAGAAAGGGCCCTGGTGCCCCTAAAGAACCTCTGAAATGCTCTAAACTCTTAAAGACCACGCTTCGCGTAGTCCATGAGCGTGGTCTCGTCGGCCCTTTTCGGTGCGCTGCGCGCTGCGCGCCCGAAAAGGGCCCGCCGGGCCTCCAGGGCGGGGGGGGGGGGGGGGGGCGGGTAGCCTCCCCCGCCCCCCCCCCCCCCCCTTGGCTACGTGCCTGTCTCAGGCCTACCGAGTTAATGTTATCGACTTTTAAGCGTTGGTTACAAAATGATCTGTCCGACCTCCTATTTCCCTAAATATGGCAGCATTTGGTAGCATAGCCAACGAGCTACAATAACAGCGCAAGCCCTCATGTGGATGCGCGTGAAGTTATTGTGACGTTAGGACAAAATGTATTGGGGTCTGGACGTTTGGAAGAAGACGTTTGGGATGGGTGGTGATGGTGGGGGGAGGGGGGGGGCACGGAAGTTTTTTTTAGGGGGAATCCCAAAGTCTCACATTTCTGAAAACTCATCAGATTTTGCTTGCTTATGCATTGCTAGCTGATTTAAAACAAACTTTCCTTAGATAAAGTTGCTTAGATTTTCTTATCAGGAAATGTGTACATTTTGTGCTGATTTCAGGCGGTTTGATGAGTTTGATGGGATATAAATTTTTACCCCCAAACTCGAACCCTAGATCCGCCAGTGTGTGGGCCCCCAATTGGCTACGAGGGCCCCTCTGATCCCGTTTGCCTCCCCCCCCCCCTGGCCGAAATCCTGGCTACGCCCCTACAGAACCGTGTGGTGAATCATGTTTTTTTTGCAGTTTTGACAACGGCGAGATCACGCGTGTCCTGTTCGAGCTGCATGAGGGGCACTTGGGCAGTGCCAAAATAGAGAACCTGGCCCGCCAGTACGTGTGGTAGCCGGGGTTCCACACGGAACTGCACTGTCTGGCACGGGACTGTGTGGAGAAGCGATGTGCCCACAGCGCGCGGGTACGCCAGTCAATTTTCGCATGCCTGTAGCCAGGGGCGGATCTATGGAGGCCGTAGGGGCTGAAGTGAAGCCCCTGCCTTAGAAAATGGCGCCCACGGACATCCCGGCGCCGTTCTTGCAAAGGATTTGCCGGCGCCGTAGCGTTCTCGGGAGGCAGCCAGGGCGCCCTTGCGTCTACGAACAGCATCGTATTACTCTTGGAAGGCACCCTCAGAAAACATCCTGCCGCCCTCACAACGTATTATGCCGCCCTCGGAAGGTGCATCGCCGCTCTCAGAATGCATTATGCCGCCCTCGGAAGGCATCATGCCGCCCTCAGAGCGAATTATGCCGCCCTCGGAAAGCAGCGGAAAGAATATTTGACCCGTTTGATTTACATATTGGCGCCCCTCTGGACCATGTCACCGCTGTCACCGAGGAAGTATGCTGCCCTCGGGCCCTCGGGCCAGTGGCACCTAGCCTAAGAAATCCTGGATCCGCCCCTGGCTGTAGCTTCGTTAGATAGTACACTACATTAATTACTGCCTTAGGTTCGTTAGAACATCCCCATATCCTCTCATCCTTCCGAAATTCGGCAGTAGATTCAATTTTCCATCAGCAATCCTATGCCTGCCCGTATTCCCCGCCCGCATCGCCACGGCGCGTTTAGGCGAGTTTACAGTATGGACTATTTCAATATGGCGACCGACTTTACGTACTAGCGGGCGGACCACTCCATTGGGCTGTCCTATCTAGAGATATCTATGGATAACTGGGACTTTTTAATTCGCAGAATGAATGTCACAAAAGCGCAACATATGCAGAAATTCGGGCCCACTAAATACGAATATCATTGCATTCTTAACAAATTCCACGCTTTCACAATTGACTTGAAAACTATAGAGGTCCGATCTGGATGGTAGTGATACATAAACTTGCCTGCCACCATGCTGATTCAGAGAATGTATGGGTGTTGGGTCCACCACCAAGGGTTTTCGAGTCCATTGCTTTCAAGCGGTTTGAATTTGCCCTTTATTATGTAGATTTCAAGATTGTTCAAGTTCCCGAATTAAATTCGCAGTCAAGAATTTGAGCGCCAGATGTATGTATCCTCCAAAGTCCAAACAACACCAGTTCAGGGCAGACAAGAGTAAGACAGTGTCTTTAACTGATCTCTATACGAAAAGCCGTCAGGTCCAACTAAAAGCGCCCTTAAATTCTGGATAATTGTAAAAGCAGCGATCTGTCAGTTTCTTGCACTGATCAGTTTCGGCACAATGGCTGCTCACTATGTTCTTCTCATTACACGTTATATCTCCATAGCTTCTCTGGTATGATCACCTTTCTCTGATAACTGAACTTCAGCCGGGTCCGAGCAAGTCGGGGTCAACAGTCGGGAAACGGGCGGCCATCCAGCCGGTACACAGCCGGGACACGGCCGGGACACGCCCGGGACCCAGACGGGACCCAGCCGGGACACGACCGGGACCCAGCCGGGACACGGCCAGAGCCCAGCATCGTTCCACCCGCCGCCTGGACACAGCATGACTCTCGTAAACACCACCCATTCTATGACTACTAATACGCTGAAATGCCACGCATCTCTGCCTGCATCCTTGCCTCTCTGCAGCGATATTGCAGGCAATTGATGAGTTGCGCTGGCGGGGGACACGCCGTGCGCCGCCGGCCCATCATTCTGCACCCCTGCATCGGACCCTGCCAGCGTCCCTCGGTTCCCATGGCGCCGCCTACTCGGCTCTCCAGTCGCAGTCCCGCGGACCCTGCCAGCGTCCCTCGGTTCCCATGGCGCCGCCTACTCGGCTCTCCAGTCGCAGTCCCGCGGACCCTGCCAGCGTCCCTCGGTTCCCATGGCGCCGCCTACTCGGCTCTCCAGTCGCAGTCCCGCGGACCCTGCCAGCGTCCCTCGGTTCCCATGGCGCCGCCTACTCGGCTCTCCAGTCGCAGTCCCGCGGACCCTGCCAGCGTCCCTCGGTTCCCATGGCGCCGCCTACTCGGCTCTCCAGTCGCAGTCCCGCGGACCCTGCCAGCGTCCCTCGGTTCCCATGGCGCCGCCTACTCGGCTCTCCAGTCGCAGTCCCGCGGACCCTGCCAGCGTCCCTCGGTTCCCATGGCGCCGCCTACTCGGCTCTCCAGTCGCAGTCCCGCGGACCCTGGCAGCGTCCCTCGGTTCCCATGGCGCCGCCTACTCGGCTCTCCAGTCGCAGTCCCGCGGACCCTGGCAGCGTCCCTCGGATCCCATGGCGCCGCCTACTCGGCTCTCCAGTCGCAGTCCCGCGGACCCTGCCAGCGTCCCTCGGTTCCCATGGCGCCGCCTACTCGGCTCTCCAGTCGCAGTCCCGCGGACCCTGCCAGCGTCCCTCGGTTCCCATGGCGCCGCCTACTCGGCTCTCCAGTCGCAGTCCCGCGGACCCTGCCAGCGTCCCTCGGTTCCCATGGCGCCGCCTACTCGGCTCTCCAGTCGCAGTCCCGCGGACCCTGCCAGCGTCCCTCGGTTCCCATGGCGCCGCCTACTCGGCTCTCCAGTCGCAGTCCCGCGGACCCTGGCAGCGTCCCTCGGATCCCATGGCGCCGCCTACTCGGCTCTCCAGTCGCAGTCCCGCGGACCCTGCCAGCGTCCCTCGGTTCCCATGGCGCCGCCTACTCGGCTCTCCAGTCGCAGTCCCGCGGACCCTGCCAGCGTCCCTCGGTTCCCATGGCGCCGCCTACTCGGCTCTCCAGTCGCAGTCCCGCGGACCCTGACAGCGTCCCTCGGTTCCCATGGCGCCGCCTACTCGGCTCTCCAGTCGCAGTCCCACGGACCCTGCCAGCGTCCCTCGGTTCCCATGGCGCCGCCTACTCGGCTCTCCAGTCGCAGTCCCGCCGGTACCGCTCGCTGCACGATGCAAATCCGCGCCAGATTCCGCGGAAAGTCGTCTCGTGCAGGGCTAGTGATCCTGGTGGCTCGAATTCGCCGGGCCGACAGATAAATGCCTGCTATGGGTGCGCGGAGCCGGCGGCGGGGGAGCTGACTGGCGACGCTGCGAGAAAGGCAATCAGGGGCCAATGCTACGGCGGAGAGAACGGAGCTTGTACTGGTGGTGCATCAGACCAGGCCAGACCAGACCGGGTCAGACCCGACCAGATCCGACCAGACCAGACCAGACCAGACCAGACCAGACCAGACCAGACCAGAACAGAACAGAACAGAACAGAACAGGACAGACCAGAACAGAACAGACCATACCATACCAGACCAGACCAGACCAGACTAGACCAGACTAGACCATGTCAGACCATCAGACCAGAGCAGGCCAGACCGGGCCAGACCAGGCCAGGCCAGGTCAGATCAGGCCAGGCCAGATCAGGTCAGGAAAGACCAGATCAGACCAGGCCAGAGCAGACCAGACCGGGTCAGACCAGACCAGACCAGACCAGATCACACCAGACTAGACCAGACCAGATCAGATCAGACCAGACCAGACTAGACCATGCCAGACCATGCCAGATCATGCCAGACCCCACCAGACCCACCAGACCCGAGCAGGCCAGACCGGACCACATCAGATCAGCAGACAGGCCAGACCGGACCACATCAGATCAGCAGACAGGCCAGACCGGACCACATCAGATCAGCAGACAGGCCAGACCGGACCACATCAGATCAGCAGACAGGCCAGACCGGACCACATCAGATCAGCAGACAGGCCAGACCGGACCACATCAGATCAGCAGACAGGCCAGACCGGACCACATCAGATCAGCAGACAGGCCAGACCGGACCACATCAGATCAGCAGACAGGCCAGACCGGACCACATCAGATCAGCAGACAGGCCAGACCGGACCACATCAGATCAGCAGACAGGCCAGACCGGACCACATCAGATCAGCAGACAGGCCAGACCGGACCACATCAGATCAGCAGACAGGCCAGCGAAGTGGCAGCGTTATTCGCCGCCGACGTTCGCTGTCTCTGCCCGGACTGGGCGCTGTCTCTGCCCGGACTGGGCGCTGTCTCTGCCCGGACTGGGCGCTGTCTCTGCCCGGGCTGGGCGCTGTCTCTGCCCGGACTACGGGCTGGGCGCTGTCTCTGCCCGGGCTGGGCGCTGTCTCTGCCCGGACTGGGCGCTGTCTCTGCCCGGACTGGGCGCTGTCTCTGCCCGGACTGGGCGCTGTTTCTGCCCGGACTGGGCGCTGTCCCTGCCCGGACTGGGCGCTGTCTCTGCCCGGACTACGGGCTGGGCGCTGTCTCTGCCCGGACTGGGCGCTGTCTCTGCCCGGGCTGGGCGCTGTCTCTGCCCGGACTGGGCGCTGTCTCTGCCCGGGCTGGGCGCTGTCTCTGCCCGGGCTGGGCGCTGTCTCTGCCTGGACTGGGCGCTGTCTCTGCCCGGGCTGGGCGCTGTCTCTGCCCGGACTGGGCGCTGTCTCTGCCCGGGCTGGGCGCTGTCTCTGCCCGGACTGGGCGCTGTCTCTGCCCGGACTGGGCGCTGTCTCTGCCCGGGCTGGGCGCTGTCTCTGCCCGGACTGGGCGCTGTCTCTGCCCGGACTGGGCGCTGCCTCTGCCCGGACTGGGCGCTGTCTCTGCCTGGACTGGGCGCTGTCTCTGCCCGGGCTGGGCACTGTCTCTGCCCGGACTGGGCGCTGTCTCTGCCCGGACTGGGCGCTGTCTCTGCCCGGGCTGGGCGCTGTCTCTGCCTGGACTGGGCGCTGTCTCTGCCCGGGCTGGGCGCTGTCTCTGCCCGGACTGGGCGCTGTCTCTGCCCGGGCTGGGCGCTGTCTCTGCCCGGGCTGGGCGCTGTCTCTGCCCGGACTGGGCGCTGTCTCTGCCCGGACTGGGCGCTGTCTCTGCCCGGGCTGGGCGCTGTCTCTGCCCGGACTGGGCGCTGTCTCTGCCCGGGCTGGGCGCTGTCTCTGCCCGGACTGGGCGCTGTCTCTGCCCGGACTGGGCGCTGTCTCTGCCCGGGCTGGGCGCTGTCTCTGCCCGGACTGGGCGCTGTCTCTGCCCGGACTGGGCGCTGTCTCTGCCCGGGCTGGGCGCTGTCTCTGCCCGGACTGGGCGCTGTCTCTGCCCGGACTGGGCGCTGTCTCTGCCCGGGCTGGGCGCTGTCTCTGCCCGGACTGGGCGCTGTCTCTGCCCGGGCTGGGCGCTGTCTCTGCCCGGACTACGGGCTGGGCGCTGTCTCTGCCCGGGCTGGGCGCTGTCTCTGCCCGGGCTGGGCGCTGTCTCTGCCCGGACTGGGCGCTGTCTCTGCCCGGGCTGGGCGCTGTCTCTGCCCGGGCTCCGGGCTGGACTGTCCCTGCCCGGGCTCCGGGCTGGGCGCTGTCTCTGCCCGGGCTCCGAGTTGGACTGTCCCTGCCCGGACTACGGGCTGGGCGCTGTCTCTGCCCGGGTCCGCGCTATATCTGCCCGGGCTCCGGGCTGGACTGTCTCTGCCCGGGCTCCGGGAGCGTGACCTGGGGCCATACAGCGTTGTCTGATGGTTCCAGCTACACATCTTGTTCGCGCTCAAGCTATTGTTTTCGCTTATGCTGCCGGCGTAGAAAGGGCAAATGGCTGATGATCACCTCTTAGAAGAAAATACGTAACGATATCTGATGTCCACATTATTAACAATGCAAAATGAATATTTTACTTTTGCGTCTGGGGTCATTGTCACCAAACTGGTTGCAAGTGGAACTCCAAGCAGTCGTCCTGTTTTATGTTTTTACTGTAAAGCCGACCTAGCTCAACCGAGCGGTCGTGGCTTGTTGATAATTTCGCATGAATGGGCTCACGTTTAGTTTGAGTGAGGTATCATGCTATCAGATAAACGTAAAGGAACTTGATGCTGGATATGCAAGTGACACATAAAATATATTTTTAAAACACAGATAAGATCACGACGGCATGAGTTAAATCATGTAAACTAGCTCGGCCCACTGGCGGATCTAGGGTCCGAGAATGGGGGGGGGGGGGGGGCTAAAATTTCGTTCCGTTCAGCAGCGAAAGTTGTTGACCAGGGGGGGGGGGCTACCACCGGGTCGTCAGCGCGAAAAATCGTTGAGCGGGGGGGGGGGGGGGTGGTGTCGGGTTCTCAAAGCGAAAGTCATGTTACCGGGGACATTTGTTTCCTTCCTAAGTATCACTTCTTACAGCCAATGCAGGAACACGCGGGGCGGGGGTGACATCCTTGTATTGAATGCCCGCCATGCTCCTGTGGGGGGGGGGGCATTTGCCCCTAATGCTCCCACTCCTCTGGATCCGCCAGTGGTAAAAGCCAGACAAACCCAATTTTACCTCTTCCGTCGCTTTCAAACATGTTTTTTTTGTGTTGCTGAGTTTATGCTGAGTCTGATCTTGACTAGTTGGAAATGCTAAAAATTATGAAACCTCTACTCATAGCACCCATAAAATGCACCGTGATAAGTACCTAAACATGGTGCAAAATGGGTGTCAGATTTAAAATTGGTACCTGAAATTACTTGAGTCTGGATATGACCTGAGGCTATAGCAGGGCGTATTTTAACATAGTAACTGGGGTGGCAATTGCCACCCCAGTCATGAAGAATGTCACCCCAGTGATGGCATTTTGCCACCCCAGTTAAAAAGATGCTGAAACGCCCCTCTCTTCGATAAAGTAGCCCCCGGCAGGTGAGGCCGCTCCTTTGCATCAAAGAACGCCAATCCAAATTAAAAATGGTGTTACAATGATCAATAACATGCCAAGTATGTATTTTAGTGGTCAAATGAATAATTAAAATAGACAAGCTTTCGGCATCACTGTCATCATTAGGTCTGAAGTTTTTACTTATTTTTGAAAACACACAAAATAACAAAAACAGATTCGCTCATATCACAATGATGATGGCATCCTCCAATATGGCCGTCACTGCTGAATGAATAGAATCGTGCGATTGATAATAAATTTCGGGAAAATTTCCTGCTTACGACAATCGAAGAGGAAGTCTGTGCGAGCTGTTCTTGCAAGTTTTTCGTTGTGTCGAAGAAACATGACCATCTTTTTGGTGCAATCACTTCTAGGAAAGTTATTTATTATTTGGATGGCTGGCATGATGGACATTAATGTCAAAAATGGTGTTAAAATTATCAATAACATGCCAAGTATGTATTTTAGTGGTCAAATGAATAATTAAAATAGACAAGCTTTCGACATCACTAGCCGTTTCCACGAAGGATTTTACGTTTGAGGCGATTGTGGCGTTTGGGCGTTTGGGGCGATTGGGGCATTTGGGGCGTATGGGGCGATTGGGTCTATAGCTCGTAAGAACAAGGCTTTTCCCGGTTATTTTTGGTATCAATCGCAGTTTTATGAATTCATGAATGAGTGTATGCTCTTACAATGCAATATTTCCCGTTAGTTTGCTTTGAATATTCAAATTCAGGAGCAAATCTAGCAATTTTGTGTTGTGTTAGTTCCTTCTACAAAACATACCGCAAACGCCCTAAAAAGAGGCTAAAAGTATACTAGTATACTAGCTTTGATTAAATACAATACGCAATTGACAGTTAGTTAGGGCAAAATTAAGATATTAATGACAAAGAAATATAATATTATGATGAAAAATGCAATCAAATGTCAAAAGCATAGACAGGCCTTAAAGGGAGTGTGCCTACTCACATCGCTTATTTGGGGTTATTGACACTGGTTTATAGAACATCATTTTCTGAATTGACCCCTGACTTCGTTTCTCCAGATTCGCCCTAGTTGCTGAGATATTCCAAAGAATCCAGGAACTTGCTGGGAGCAAAAAGTTATCGGGTAGACTCCAGAGGGCTTCCGCTACTAGAAGCACTGCAACTATCGATTAAACTGCTAGCATATTGTTAGCGCCGGACAATGGCAATTCAACAAAACAGCTCGTGCACGCTGACAGCAGCAGCCGAACAGAAACTGGACTGTCATCATGTTTTTCGATGATGGCCGTTTCGATGATGGCCGATGGCCATTTTTTGAAGAATATATCAATTTAGAGCTACGAAACTTGCACATAATAAAGTTCACAGTGGCAAGAACGTGCTGTGCAAAACTTGTCTTTCTATCTTGCATGATGTGACCGTAATTGTATTGTCTTATGTGCGCCGTTTTACATAACATCACCATAGTGACGATTGTTTTATATATATCGAAACAAAAAATAAGAAAAAAACAACAATATAAGTGAAAATTCAACTAAAGGGCAAAAATGTGAAAAATGTGAATTTCATCATATACAACAATCTACCATAGCTACTTACCGTATGAAAAATATGTTTGACATTCCAAAACAGTAGGCACACTCCCTTTAATTCAAAGTCGCTTCGTATCGTCCCATTTAGAGTGATAATTTAGTTGTTTTCCGTAAACCGGAACAAATCAATGTTGCAATCAATCAAGGAATCAATCACACCAAATGTTCTGGATTTGATTGATTGCTTAACCCTATGTGTAACAGGGGGCGGATTCCCCCCCCCCCCCCCCCCCCCCTCATGTTTTTCGCAGATATCTCCAGAACGGCTGGGAGCAGGCCCATGACATTTTGGGACTTTTCATAGAATTGAATACCGCATTTGGAGTCCAAATTTTGAGTTCTTAACCTGAACAGAGGCGGTTCCAGGGCACAGTTCTGGGTGGGTTCGGAGGCGACATTTGGCGATAATACGGAAATGCGACCTTCACGGGTTTCTTCCTAACTGCCTCAAGTATGAAAGCGTTACATCGGTTTACGGTGATTGCAACAAGTGAAAATTAGTTGATGTTAATGAAATATCATAAAAATTGCATAGCAGAGGCGGTTTCAGGGGCTTGAAAAGGGGGGTTTTCCAGGAAGAATTAAATGCTTGGCGGGACGCCAATAGAGCAATGTAAGGGCCATTTATAGCTATCAAGATGTAAAAGATAGCTTCTGCTTCCATTATTTGCATAATTTATTACATATAGAGCTTCAGGGGCGTGTTCAGGCACATGAAAAGGGGGGTGACTGGCATGGTGATGACGATATGCCAGCGATAACGGCGCAATAGACGTTTAGCTTATAATGATATATGCACATATGAGGCCAGAAAAGGGAATAAAGTCATTTTTGGCAGAGGCGCGCTCAGGAATGGAAGAAAGGGGGTCATATTATTGCAAGGAAACTAAGAGGCATGGGCGTACAATGACATAACATACTGCAGTTTTCGAATGAAACACGCACCACAGGCTACTCTACGAACGATTATAAGATAATAGGGGAGTCCAGGTAGGGTAAATAGGGGGTAAGCAATATTAATTGAAGTTGTAGTGAAATAGTCACTGTTGACTAGTTAGTATCATAATAGCGGATAATATACTTATCAAAAATATGCCGCCCCAGTGTGGATCCTGGATACGCCTATGATGAAGCACAACATGCAAAAAGGAACTATCCACGATCAGTAACATATTTATAGTGCTGGGTAGCAACTTGTCTGCGGTTAATATTTTTTCCCAATTTGACCTCCCTTTTTCACTAACCTGGTACCGCCTATGGAAAAAAATATGATTTATAACAGTTTTTTCTAATGTCACAATCACATACCATTTCATTTATAAAAAAAACATCAAAAAATGGTTTTATTACGCATTTACTTCACCCCCATATTGAGTGACCTGCACACGCCTATGATTTTTGAATTTTCAAACGTCACCATCATATATCAATTTCCAATTCAATCTCCATCGATTCCTATTAGTTGTGTTAAATTCGGTCGATAAACATGAAAGCTATGTTGGATAAAAAATACCACTAAAATTTGTAGTTTTTGCCTCCCTGTTGCCCCCCTATCCAAAATGTAGATTTGTTTGTTATTTATAAATTTAGATCGTGTTGAGGGGAAGCAAAAACCGTTTAATTTGTGAAAATCGGACGGTTAGATCTCGAGATCTCCGGGGGGGCGGAATCCGCCCCCCCCCCCCCCTGTTACAAATAGGGGTAGCCAGGAGCCTGTTACAAATAGTGTTAATTGATGAATCTCACAAAAAGCCTAGAAGACCTCAGAAAAAGCACTTATAAACCAACGAAACATGCGACCTTTCTGCTGCCACTGGTACTGAAAACTAAAAAAATGGTTACTCTAGACTGGCCGGCGTGGGCAGCCATCTTCGGCTAGCTAGCACTATCAGCTGGAGTTGATGCAGCTGTTGGCCGCCAGGGACCGCTTGTGAGCTAGGGTGTTATGCCGTCGCAAGCAAATGGTACCAGTTAAATATTTAACGCTAAATATGTATGTATTTATAAATAAACAAATCGAACAATATTTAGTGGTACCATTTGCATGCGACGTCATAACACCTTGCCTCACTAGCGGTCCCTGGCGACCAACTGCTGCAACAACTCCAGCCGATAAGTGCCATCTTCATCTTCGGTTCACGGTCATGAAAATACTGGCTAATACTTCGGGCCTTGATACGTCGGTTGTGTGGTTGTGTGCCTCTTATACGGCCTAGGTCTGGGTAGTATTTTATCTACCGTGTGTCTGGGTGAGTTGAATCACATGCTCGAATCATATGTACGATCTGTTCATCAATGAAGTGGAATAGGGTACTGGTAGGGGGTGTCATCCAGAGATCATGGGTCTGTTCCATTGGCTCCTCTAACCTTCTCAAAGCTCCTCCAAATTAAAATTATCGTTCCCGTAACTCATCCATCCTCTAAGCTCCTCCAAGCTCGCCTCAAACCTCCTCCGAACTCCTCCGAAATGAAAGGTGTTTTTTCGGAGGAGGCTATGGTAGATATTAGTGGCGCGGTTCATTCATTTATAATTCCGACGCCAGATTTGTTGTTACACATAAGATAAAGAGTGAGGACTGAATGCGAAGTTGAAGTGGTGCGAATAGTATTTTTTCTTCTCATTTTCCCCATGGGTACTTACAAATTGGGTATTAAAATTCAAAATTGGGTATTTCATATTTGTTGTGGATCTGGGCATCAGAACTGTCTACTTGACATGCTCGCAAACAGCTGATACCTCATCCGAAATCGTTCCGTGGCGACGCAAATAAGTGCTCTTCCAACCTCCTCTAAACTAATCTCATCTTTTTTTGGGAGGAGCCACTGGAACAGACCCCATATATACATAGAGATGCCATGCACATACACCTTCGGCAATTCAGTGGGTCTTTTTCAGCAATACAATTCCCCTATAAATAGCATGCGCCGATGCCAATGACATCTTTCTCAGAAAATAATACTTTTATTAATATTGCCTACAATATTAATATTCCCTAGAGAACATAGAATAGAAGATAGAAAAGAAGGTAGAAGAGAAAATAGAAGAGAAGATAGGAGTGATGATCGAAGAGAAGCTGGATAAGAAGAGAGAACAGATGATAGAAAGGAAGATAAAACAAAACAAAAAGATACTAGAGAAAATAGAAGAAAAGATAGACGAGATCATCGGAGAGATGATAGAAGACAAGATAGAAGAGAAATTAAGAAGTATGATGGAAGGGAAGATGGAGAACCCGTTCCCGTACCTTACTCGTTCCGAACATCACCAATCTCGTGTAGGCTTTACAATACAGAGTTCGG
Organism: Chirona hameri; assembly: GCA_036785665.1. Taxonomy (NCBI): domain Eukaryota; kingdom Metazoa; phylum Arthropoda; class Thecostraca; order Balanomorpha; family Balanidae; genus Chirona; species Chirona hameri. The sequence goes on along the minus strand of JAXIVJ010001989.1, from coordinate 35,923 downwards.
ATTTTAAATATGCGTCAATTTGGTATCCGCCGACGGAAGTTCGTTTTTTGCTTAGCATGCTTTTGCTTAGCATTTTGCACTATGGCAAAATTTTGCCGACGCAAATTGCTCCAATGACTAAATAGCTTGATGTTTATTTATAGGTTCTATTACGCCGAATAAAATCAGGGCCGAGAGCGTTATATTAACACTGTCATTATAACCTTAATGTTTGTCAGTATGAATACATTTTGGGTGGTTATTGGACATAATTGATTTGCGCTTTGCAGCTGTATATTTTTTGTATTGTGTACCGCCCTCCGTTATTGACGATATGGCGGTGTGATGAAATACATATTCTAAAATGGTCAATTCATATATTCCAGACCGATTTAAGCTATTAAATATTTAACAGAAAGCTTCGGTTTTCACGCATAATAAAGCCGGTACCTTCCTCTCCAAAATTACGTTTGTTTCAGCTCTTTAAGTCTCATAGGTTTGGAGCACTAAAATAAATCGTTAAGGGCGACATAAAAGCGTGATTTAAGTTTGTGAAGCCATTAACTTTCCACGCGCCACGCACTGCTCGCCGAAACACATTGTATACGGCAGCCCGTTAATTGTTCTACACGCTTGTGTAGGTTGCATGCCGATCAGACGCATAGTCTCCGAGATATAGACCTGGGATTTCAGCGCGTTTCACGATTTTTCTAATTTTTCACACATTTCGCTCCGGTTTTTCCACGTGTTAAACCAATGGAGAAAAAGTCGTTTCTCCAGCTCGTGCCACGCGCTCGTTATGCACCCTGGCGAGCCCGTTTCTTGACACAGCACGTCGTTGAAATGTCACCTGGATCGTGTGAAAATTTCATCCATCTTCTCGCAATAGTTGAGGCTGCACAGCTGAGCAAAGAACAAAACTGCAAAATGGCCACATACACACGCACTTTACTCAAATAGTAATATAGACAAGTGTGGCCCGCTTGCTCCGCAATGCGAAGGTAACCAAGTTCCCGTATCCCGTATCCCGTTGCCGTAGTCCGTTCCCCGTTCCCGTAGCCCTTAGCCCGTAGCCCGTAGCCCGTAGCACGTAGCCCGTAGCCCGTAGCCCGTAGCCCGTAGCCCGTCGCCCGTAGCCCGTAGCCCGTAGCCCGTAGCCCGTAGCCCGTAGCCCGTAGCCCGTAGCCCGTAGCCCGTTCCCGTATCCCGTTCGTTAATCCCGTATCCCGTTCCTGAATCCCGTATCCCGAATCATGTAGCCCGTAGCTCGTAGCCAATAGCCCGTAGCCCGTATACCGAATCCCGTAGCCCGTAGCCCGTAGCCCGTAGCCCGTAGCCCGTAGCCCGTAGCCCGTAGCCCGTAGCCCGTAGCCCGTAGCCCGTAGCCCGTAGCCCGTAGCCCGTAGCCCGTAGCCCGTAGCCCGTAGCCCGTAGCCCGTAGCCCGTAGCCCGTAGCCCGTAGCCCGTAGCCCGTAGCCCGTAGCCCGTAGCCCGTAGCCCGTAGCCCGTAGCCCGTAGCCCGTAGCCCGTAGCCCGTAGCCCGTAGCCCGTAGCCCGTAGCCCGTAGCCCGTAGCCCGTAGCCCGTAGCCCGTAGCCCGTAGCCCGTAACCCGTAACCCGTAACCCGTAGCCCGTAGCCCGTAGCCCGTAGCCCGTAGCCCGTTCCCGTAATCCGTTCCCGAATCCCGTTCCCGTACCTTACTCATTCCGAACATCACCAATCTCGTGTAGGCTTTACAATAAAGAATTCGGATTTTAAATATGCGTCAATTTGGTATCCGCCGACGGAGTTTCGTTTTTTGCTTAGCTTGCTTTTCACTATGGCAAGATTTTGCCGACGCAAATTGCTCCGATGACTAAATAGCTTGATGTAATGTTTTATTACGCCGAATAAAATAAGGGCCGAGAGCGTTTTATTCACACTGTCCTTATAACCTTAATGTTTGTCAATATTCATAATTTTTGGGTGGTTATTGGACAGAATTAATTGCCCTTTGCAGCTGTATATTTTGTTATTGTGTAGCGCCCTCCGTTATTTACGATATGGCGGTGTGATTAAATACATATTCTAAAATGGTCAATTTATATATTCCAGGCTGATTTAAGCTATTGAATATTTAACAGAAAGCTTTGGTTTTCACGCATAATAAAGCCGGTACCTTCGTCTGCAAAATTACGCTTGTTTCAGCTCTTCAAGTCTTATAGGTTCGGAGCACTAAATTAAATCGTGAAGCACATCATAAAACCGTGATTTGGGTTTGTGTAGCCATTAACTTTGCACGCGCCACGCGCTGCTTGCCGAACCACATTGCATATGTCAGCCCGTTAATTGTTCTACACGCCTGTGTTTGTTGCATGCCGATCGGACGCATAGCTGCCGAAATATCGACCTGGGATTGCATCATGTTTCGCGATTTTTATAATTTTTCACACATTTCGCTCCGGGTTTTCCACGTGTTAAACCAATGGAGAAAAGTCGTTTTTCCAGCTCGAACCACGCGCTCATTATACTTCCTAGCAAACCCGTTTTTTGACACAGCACGTCGTTGAAATGTCACCTGGATCGTGTGAAAGTTTCATCCATCTGGTCGCAGTAGTTTAGGCTGCACAGCTGAGCAAAGAACAAACCTGCAAAATGGCCACATACATACATACATACATACATACATACATACCTACATACACACGCACCTTACTCAAATAGTAATATAGACAAGTGTGGCCCACTTGCTCCGCAATGCGAAGGCAACCAAGTTCCCGTATCCCGTATCCCGTTGCCGTACTCCGTACCCCGTTCCCGTCGCCCGTAGCCCGTAGCCCGTAGCCCGTAGCCCGTAGCCCGTAGCCCGTAGCCCGTAGCCCGTAGCCCGTAGCCCGTAGCCCGTAGTCCGTAGCCCGTAGCCCGTAGCCCGTAGCCCGTAGCCCGTAGCCCGTAGCCCGTAGCCCGTAGCCCGTATCCCGTAGCCCGTAGCCCGTAGCCCGTAGCCCGTAGCCCGTAGCCCGTAGCCCGTAGCCCGTAGCCCGTAGCCCGTAGCCCGTAGCCCGTAGCCCGTAGCCCGTAGCCCGTAGCCCGTAGCCCGTAGCCCGTAGCCCGTAGCCCGTGGCCCGTGGCCCGTGGCACGTAGCCCGTAGCCCGTAGCCCGTATCCCGTAGCCAGTAGCCCGTAGCCCGTAGCCCGTAGCCCGTATCCCGTAGTCCGTAGCCCGTAGCCCGTAGCCCGTATCCCGTAGCCCGTAGCCCGTAGCCCGTAGCCCGTAGCCCGTACCCGTAGCCCGTAGCCCGTAGCCCGTAGCCCGTAGCCCGTAGCCCGTAGCCCGTAGCCCGTAGCCCGTAGCCCGTAGCCCGTAGCCCGTAGCCCGTAGCCCGTAGCCCGTAGCCCGTAGCCCGTAGCCCGTAGCCCGTAGCCCGTAGCCCGTAGCCCGTAGCCCGTAGCCCGTAGCCCGTAGCCCGTAGCCCGTAGCCAGTAGCCCGTAGCCCGTAGCCCGTAGCCCGTAGCCCGTAGCCCGTAGCCCGTAGCCCGTAGCCCGTAGTCCGTAGCCCGTAGCCCGTAGTCCGTAGCCCGTAGCCCGTAGCCCGTAGCCCGTAGCCCGTAGCCCGTAGCCCGTAGCCCGTAGCCCGTAGCCCGTAGACCGTAGCCCGTAGACCGTAGCCCGTAGACCGTAGCCCGTAGCCCGTAGCCCGTAGCCCGTAGCCCGTAGCCCGTAGCCCGTATCATGTAGCCCGTAGCCCGTAACCCGTTCCCGAATCCCGTACCTTACTCGTTCCGAACATCACCAATCTCGTGTAGGCTTTACAATAAAGAGTTCGGATTTTAAATATGCGTCAATTTGGTATCCGCCGACGGAGGTTCGTTTTTTTTCTTAGCTTGCTTTTCACTATGGCAAGATTTTGCCGACGCAAATTGCTCCGATGACTAAATAGCTTGATGTAATGTTTTATTACGCCGAATAAAATAAGGGCCGAGAGCGTTATATTAACACTGTCATTATAACCTTAATGTTTGTCAATATGAATAAAGTTTGGGTGGTTATTGGACAAAATTGATTGCGCTTTGCAGCTGTATATTTTTTTCCGTTTATCACCCTCCTGTGTTGACAATATGGCGGTGTGATTAAATACATATTCTAAAATGGTCACTCTATATCTTCCAGGCCGATTTAAGCTATTAAATATTTAACAGAAAGCCTCGGTTTTCATGCATAATAAAGCCGGTACCTTCGTCTACAAAATTACGTTTGTTTCAGCTCTTCAAGTCTCATAGGTTCGGAGCACTAAATTAAATCGTGAAGGATGCCATAAAAGCGTGATTTAAGTTTGTGAAGCAATTAAATTTGCACGCTGTACGCACCGCTCGCCGAACCACATTGCATACGCCAGCCCGTTAATTGTTCTACACGCTTGTGTTTGTCGCATGCTGATCGAACGCATAGTCTCCGAGGAATAGACCTGGGATTCCAGCGTGTTTCGCAATTTTTCACATTTTTCACACATTTCGCTCTGGGTTTTCCACGTGTTAAACCAATGGAGAAAAGGTCGCTTTTGCAGCTCGCGCCACGCGCTCATTATGCACCCTAGCGAGCCGTTTCTTGACACAGCACGTCGTTGAAATGTCTCCTGGATCGTGTGAAAATGTCATCCATCTTCACGCAATAGTTTAGGCTGCACAGCTGAGCGAAGAACAAAACTGCAAAATGACCACAAACATACATACATACATACATACACACGCACCTTACTCAAATAGTAATATAGACAAGTGTGGCCCGCTTGCTCCGCAACGCGAAGGTAACCAAGTTCCCGTATCCCGTTGCCGTAGCCCGTTCCCCGTAGCCCGTAGCCCGTAGCTCGTAGCCCGTAGCCCGTAGCCCGTAGCACATAGCCCGTAGCCCGTAGCCCGTAGCCCGTAGCCCGTAGCCAGTAGCCCGTAGCCCGTAGCCCGTAGCCTGTAGCCCGTAGCCCGTAGCCCGTAGCCCGTAGCCCGTAGCCCGTAGCCCATAGCCCGTAGCCCGTAGCCCGTAGCCCGTAGCCCGTAGCCCGTAGCCCGTAGCCCGTAGCCCGTAGCCCGTAGCCCGTAGCCCGTAGCCCGTAGCCCGTAGCCCGTAGCCCGTAGCCCGTAGCCCGTAGCCCGTAGCCCGTAGCCCGTAGCCCGTAGCCCGTAGCCCGTAGCCCGTAGCCCGTAGCCCGTAGCCCGTAGCCCGTAGCCCGTAGCCCGTAGCCCGTAGCCCGTAGCCCGTAGCCCGTAGCCCGTAGCCCGTAGCCCGTAGCCCGTAGCCCGTAGCCCGTAGCCCGTAGCCCGTAGCCCGTAGCCCGTAGCCCGTAGCCCGTAGCCCGTAGCCCTTAGCCCGTAGCCCGTAGCCCGTAGCCCGAGGCCCGTAGCCCGTAGCCCGTAACCCGTAGCCCGTAGCCCGTAGCCCGTAGCCCGTAGCCCGTAGCCCGTAGCCCGTAGCCCGTAGCCCGTAGCCCGTAGCCCGTAGCCCGTAGCCCGTAGCCCGTAGCCCGTTGCCCGTAGCCCGTAGCCCGTAGCCCGTAGCCCGTAGCCCGTAGCCCGTAGCCCGTAGCCCGTAGCCCGTAGCCTGTAGCCCGTAGCCTGTAGCCCGTAGCCCGTTCCCGTATCACGTTCGTAAATCCCGTATGCCGTTCCTGAATCCCGTATCGCGTTCCTGAATCCCGTATCCCGAATCCCGTAGCCCGTAGCCCGTAGCCCGTAGCCCGTAGCCCGTAGCCCGTAGCCCGTAGCCCGTAGCCCGTATCCCGTAGCCCGTAGCCCGTAGCCCGTAACCCGTAGCCCGTAGCCCGTAGACCGTAGCCCGTAGCCCGTAGCCCTTAGCCCGTAGCCCGTAGCCCGTAGCCCGTAGCCCGTAGCCCGTAGCCCGTAGCCCGTAGCCCGTAGCCCGTAGCCCGTAGCCCGTAGATCGTAGCCCGTATCCCGTAGCCCGTAGCCCGTAGCCCGTAGCCCGTAGCCCGTAGCCCGTAGCCCGTAGCCCGTAGCCCGTAGCCCGTAGCCCGTAGCCCGTAGTCCGTAGCCCGTAGCCCGTAGCCCGTAGCCCGTAGCCCGTAGCCCGTAACCCGTAACCCGTAGCCCGTAGCCCGTAGCCCGTAGCCCGTAACCCGTAACCCGTAGCCCGTAGCCCGTAGCCCGTTCCCGTAATCCGTTCCCGAATCCCGTTCCCGTACCTTACTCATTCCGAACATCACCAATCTCGTGTAGGCTTTACAATAAAGAATTCGGATTTTAAATATGCGTCAATTTGGTATCCGCCAACGGAGGTTCGTTTTTTGCTTAGCTTGCTTTTCACTATGGCAAGATTTTGCCGACGCAAATTGCTCCGATGACTAAATAGCTTGATGTAATGTTTTATTACGCCGAATAAAATAAGGGCCGAGAGCGTTTTATTCACACTGTCCTTATAACCTTAATGTTTGTCAATATTAATAATTTTTTGGTGGTTATTGGACAGAATTAATTGCCCTTTGCAGCTGTATATTTTTTTATTGTGTAGCGCCCTCCGTTATTTACGATATGGCGGTGTGATTAAATACATCTTCTAAAATGGTCAATTTATATATTCCAGGCCGATTTAAGCTATTAAATATTTAACAGAAAGCTTTGGTTTTCACGCATAATAAAGCCGGTACCTTCGTCTGCAAAATTACGTTTGTTTCAGCTCTTCAAGTCTCATAGGTTCGGAGCACTAAATTAAATCGTGAAGCACATCATAAAACCGTGATTTGGGTTGTGTAGCCATTAACTTTGCACGCGCCACGCGCTGCTTGCCGAACCACATTGCATATGTCAGCTCGTTAATTGTTCTACACGCCTGTGTTTGTTGCATGCCGATCGGACGCATAGCTGCCGAAATATCGACCTAGGATTGCATCATGTTTCGCGATTTTTATAATTTTTCACACATTTCGCTCCGGGTTTTCCACGTGTTAAACCAATGGAGAAAAGTCGTTTTCCAGCTCGAACCACGCGCTCATTATACTTCCTAGCAAACCCGTTTTTTGACACAGCACGTGGTTTAAATGTCACCTGGATCGTGTGAAAGTTTCATCCAACTGGTCGCAGTAGTTTAGGCTGCACAGCTGAGCAAAGAACAAACCTGCAAAATGGCCACATACATACATACATACATACATACATACATACATACACACGCACCTTACTCAAATAGTAATATAGACAAGTGTAACCCGCTTGCTCCGCAATGCGAAGGTAACCAAGTTCCCGTATCCCGTATCCCGTTGCCGTACTCCGTACCCCGTTCCCGTCGCCCGTAGCCCGTAGCCCGTAGCCCGTAGCCCGTAGCCCGTAGCCCGTAGCCCGTAGCCCGTAGCCCGTAGCCCGTAGCCCGTAGCCCGTAGCCCGTAGCCCGTAGCCCGTAGCCCGTAGCCCTTAGCCCGTAGCCCGTAGCCCGTAGCCCGTAGCCCGTAGCCCGTAGCCCGTAGCCCGTAGCCCGTAGCCCGTAGCCCGTAGCCCGTGGCCCGTGGCCCGTGGCCCGTGGCCCGTGGCCCGTGGCCCATAGCCCATAGCCCGTAGCCCGTAGCCCATAGCCCATAGCCCGTAGCCCGTAGCCCGTAGCCCGTAGCCCGTAGCCCGTAGCCCGTAGCCCGTAGCCCGTAGCCCGTAGCCCGTAGCCCGTAGCCCGTAGCCCGTAGCCCGTAGCCCGTAGCCCGTAGCCCGTAGCCCGTAGCCCGTAGCCCGTAGCCCGTAGCCCGTAGCCCGTAGCCCGTAGCCCGTAGCCCGTAGCCCGTAGCCCGTAGCCCGTAGCCCGTAGCCCGTAGCCCGTAGCCCGTAGCCCGTAGCCCGTAGCCCGTAGCCCGTTGCCCCGTAGCCCGTAGCCCGTAGCCCGTAGCCCGTAGCCCGTGGCCCGTGGCCCGTGGCCCGTGGCCCGTGGCCCGTGGCCCGTGGCCCGTGGCCCGTGGCCCGTAGCCCGTAGCCCGTAGCCCGTAGCCCGTAGCCCGTAGCCCGTAGCCCGTAGCCCGTAGCCCGTAGCCCGTAGCCCGTAGCCCGTAGCCCGTAGCCCGTAGCCCGTAGCCCGTAGCCCGTAGCCCGTAGCCCGTAGCCCGTAGCCCGTAGCCCGTAGCCCGTAGCCCGTAGCCCGTAGCCCGTAGCCCGTAGCCCGTAGCCCGTAGCCCGTAGCCCGTAGCCCGTAGCCCGCAGCCCGTAGCCCGTAGCCCGTTGCCCGTAGCCCGTAGCCCGTAGCCCGTAGCCCGTAGCCCGTAGCCCGTAGCCCGTAGCCCGTGGCCCGTGGCCCGTGGCCCGTGGCCCGTGGCCCGTGGCCCGTGGCCCGTAGCCCATAGTCCGTATCCCGTAGCCCGTAGCCCGTAGCCCGTAGCCCGTAGCCCGTAGCCCGTAGCCCGTAGCCCGTAGCCCGTAGCCCGTAGCCCGTAGCCCGTAGCCCGTAGCCCGTAGCCCGTAGCCCGTAGCCCGTAGCCCGTAGCCCGTAGCCCGTAGCCCGTAGCCCGTAGCCCGTAGCCCGTAGCCCGTAGCCCGTAGCCCGTAGCCCGTAGCCCGTAGCCCGTAGCCTGTAGCCCGTAGCCCGTAGCCCGTAGCCCGTAGCCCGTAGCCCGTAGCCCGTAGCCCGTAGCCCGTAGCCCGTAGCCCGTAGCCCGTAGCCCGTAGCCCGTAGCCCGTAGCCCGTAGCCCGTAGCCCGTAGCCCGTAGCCCGTAGCCCGTAGCCCGTAGCCCGTAGCCCGTAGCCCGTAGCCCGTAGCCCGTAGCCCGTGGCCCGTGGCCCGTGGCCCGTGGCCCGTGGCCCGTGGCCCGTGGCCCGTGGCCCGTGGCCCGTAGCCCGTAGCCCGTAGCCCGTCGCCCGTATCCCGTAACCAGTAGCCCGTAGCCCGTAGTCCGTAGCTCGTAGCTCGTAGCTCGTAGCCCGTAGCCCGTAGCCCGTAGCCCGTAGCCCGTAGCCCGTAGCCCGTAGCCCGTAGCCCGTAGCCCGTAGCCCGTAGCCCGTAGCCCGTAGCCCGTAGCCCGTAGCCAGTAGCCCGTAGCCCGTAGCCCGTAGCCCGTAGCCCGTAGCACGTAGCCCGTATCCTGTAGCCCGTAGCCCGTAACCCGTTCCCGAATCCCGTACCTTACTCGTTCCGAACATCACCAATCTCGTGTAGGCTTTACAATAAAGAGTTCGGATTTTAAATATGCCTCAATTTGGTATCCGACGACGGAGGTTCGTTTTTTTGCTTAGCTTGCTTTTGACTATGGCAAGATTTTGCCGACGCAAATTGCTCCAATGACTAAATAGTAATGTTTTGATGACAATGACATCCATGTAATGTTGTATTACGCCGAATAAAATAAGGGCCGAGAGCGTTATATTAACACTGTCATTATAACCTTAATGTTTGTCAATACGAATAAAATTTGGGTGGTTATTGGACAGAATTGATTAAGCTTTGCAGCTGTATATTTTTTTTATCGTTTATCACCCTCCTGTGTTGACGATATGGCGGTGTGATTAAATACGTATTCTAAAATCGTCACTCTATATCTTCCAGGCCGATTTAAGCTATTACATATTTAACAGAAAGCCTCGGTTTTCATGCATAATAAAGCCGGTACCTTCGTCTGCAAAATTACGTTTGTTTCAGCTCTTCAAGTCTGATAGGTTCGGAGCACTAAATTAAATCGTGAAGGATGACATAAAAGCGTGATTTAAGTTTGTGAAGCAATTAACTTTGCACGCGGTACGCACCACTCGCCGAACTATATTGCATACGCCAGCCCGTTAATTGTTCTACGCGCCTGTGTTTGTGGCATGCCGATCGAATGCATAGTCTCCGAGATATAGACCTGGGAGTGCAGCGTGTTTCGCAATTTTTCACATTTTTCACACATTTCGCTCTTGGTTTTCCACGTGTTAAACCAATGGAGAAAAGGTCGCTTTTGCAGCTCGCGCCACGCGCTCATTATGCACCCTAGAGAGCCCGTTTCTTGACACAGTACGTCGTTGAAATGTCACCTGGATCGTGTGGAAATTTCATCCATCTTCTCGCAATAGTTTAGGCTGCACAGCTGAGCAAAGAACAAAACTGCAAAATGGCCAGATACATACATACATACATACATACATACACACGCACCTTACTCAAATAGTAATATAGACAAGCGCCTTTGGCGCTCGCTTCGCTGAGCGAGAACAAAACTATTCCTGCATTTATAGGCATTGCAAGTCGATTTATGCATTTAGATGTATTGCAAATCGAGTTATGCATTTCGATGTGTGGGAAAGCAAATATTTGGTTCAAGTACGTTCTGCAGGCTTGCTATCACTGTGTTGGCAGTGCGCTCCCGTCCAGTGTCCAATTCCTGCACCTGTCCCGTTCCAATATTTCATTCTCGTTTCCCGTTCCCGTATTCTGTTCCCGAAATATGTTGCCGTTCCGAACTTGACCAATTGCGTGTGTGCTTTACATTCCGTCCCATCCCGTTCCCGTCCCGTTCCCGTCCCGTTCCCGTCCCGTTCCCGTCCCGTTCCCGTCCCGTTCCCGTCCCGTTCCCGTCCCGTTCCCGTCCCGTTCCCGTCCCGTTCCCGTCCCGTTCCCGTCCCGTTCCCGTCCCGTTCCCGTCCCGTTCCGTTCCCGTCCCGGTCCCCGTCCCCGTCCTGTCCTGTCCCGTTGCCGTTTCAGTTATGTGCCCGTTCCCGTCCCTGTCCTGATCCCTGACCCGTTCCTGTCCCGTTCCGGTCCCGTTCCTGTCCCGTGCCTGTCCTGTTCCTGTCCCGTTCCTTTCCCGTTCCTGTCCTGTCCCTGTCCCGTCCCCGTCCCATTCCTGTCCCGTTCCCGTCCCGTCCCGTTCCCGTCCCGTCCCCGTCCTGTTCCTGTCCCAATCTCGCCCGTTCCCGTCCCTTTCCCGCCCCGTTCCCGTCCCGTTCCGTTCCCGTCCCCGTCCCGTTCCCGTCCCGTTCCCGTCCCGTTCCCGTCCCGTTCCCGTCCCGTTCCCGTCCCGTTCCCGTCCCGTTCCCGTCCCGTTCCCGTCCCGTTCCCGTCCCGTTCCCGTCTCGTTCCCGTCCCGTTCCCGTCTCGTTCCCGTCCCGTTGCCGTTTCAGTTATGTGTTTCAGTCCCTGTCCTGATCCCTGACCCGTTCATGTCCCGTTCCGGTCCCGTTCCTGTCCCGTTCCTGTACCGTTCCTGTCCCGTTCCTGTCCCGTTCCTGTCCCGTTCCTGTCCCGTTCTTGTCCCGTTCCTGTCCTGTTACTGTCCCGTTCCTGTCCTGTCCCTGTCCCGCCCCCGTCCCCGTGCCCGTGGCCTTGCCCGTCCCGTCCCGTTCCGTTCCCGTTCCATTCCCGTTCCGTTTCCGTTCCGTTCCCGTTCTGTTCCCGTTCCGTTCCCGTTCCGTTCCCGTTCCGTTCCCGTTCCGTTCCCGTTCCGTTCCCGTTCCGTTCCCGTCCCGTTCCCGTACCGTTTCCGTCCCGTTCCCGTTCCCGTCCCGTTCCGTTCCGTTCCCGTTCCGTTCCCGTCCTGTTCCCGTCCCTGCCCTGTCCTTTCCTGTCCCGTTGCCGTTTCAGTTATGTGCCCGTTCCCGTGCCTGTCCTGATCCCTGACCCGTTCCGGTCCCGTTCCCGTTCTGGTCCCGGTCCCGTTCCTGTCCCGTTCCTGTCCCGTGCCTGTCCCGTGCCTGTCCCGTGCCTGTCCCGTGCCTGTCCTGTTCCTGTCCCTTTCCCGTCCCTTTCCGTTCCCGTTCCGTTCCCGTTCCGTTCCCGTTCCGTTCCCGTTCCGTTCCCGTTCCGTTCCCGTCCCCGTCCCGTTCCCGTCCCGTCCCCGTCCCGTTCCTGCCCCGTTCCGTTCCCGTCCCGTTCCCGTCCCGTTACGTTCCCGTCCCGTTCCCGTCCCGTCCCCGTCCCGTTCCCGCCCCGTTCCCGCCCCGTTCCCGTCCCGTTCCCATCCCGTTCCAATCCCGTTCCCGTCCCCGTCCCTGTCCTGTCCCGTTGCCGTTTCAGTTATGTGCCCGTTCCCGTCCCTGTCCTGATCCCTGACCCGTTCCTGTCCCGTTCCAGTCCCGTTCCTGTCCCGTTCTTGTCCCGTTCCTGTCCCGTTCCTGTCCCGTTCCTGTCCCGTTCCTGTCCCGTTCCTGTCCCGTTCCTGTCCCGTTCATGTCCCGTTCCTGTCCCGTTCCTGTCCCGTTCCTGTCCCGTGCCTTAACCGTTCCTGTCCCGTTCCTGTCCCGTTCCGGTCCCGTTCCGGTCCCGTTCCGGTCCCGTTCCGGTCCCGTTCCGGTCCCGTTCCGGTCCCGTTCCGGTCCCGTTCCGGTCCCGTTCCGGTCCCGTTCCGGTCCCGTTCCGGTCCCGTTCCGGTCCCGTTCCTGTCCTGTCCATGTCCTGTCCCGTCCCCGTCCGTCCCCGTCCCCGTGCCTGTGGCCTTGCCCGTCCCCGTCCCCGTCCTCAGCCCCCGTCCCCGTCCCGTTCCCATCCCGTTCCCCGTCCCGTTCCCGTCCCGTTCCCGTATCGTTCCCGTCCCGTTCCCGTCCCGTTCCCGTCCCGTTCCCGTCCCGTTCCCGTCCCGTTCCCGTCCCGTTCCCGTCCCGTTCCCGTCCCGTTCCCGTCCCATTCCCGTCCCGTTCCCGTCCCGTTCCCGTCCCGTTCCCGTCCCGTTCCCGCCCGTTCCCGTCCCGTTCCCGTCCCGTTCCGTTCCGTTCCGTTCCCGTTCCCGTTCCGTTCCCGTCCCGTTCCCGTCCCTGTCCTGTCCTGTCCCGTTGCCGTTTCAGTTATGTGCCCGTTCCCGTGCCTGTCCTCATCCCTGACCCGTTCCGGTCCCGTTTCCGTTCCGGTCCCGGTCCCGTTCCTGTCCCGTTCCTGTCCCGTGCCTGTCCCGTGCCTGTCCCGTGCCTGTCCCGTGCCTGTCCTGTTCCTGTCCCTTTCCGTTCCCGTTCCGTTCCCGTTCCGTTCCCGTTCCGTTCCCGTTCCGTTCCCGTTCCGTTCCCGTTCCGTTCCCGTTCCGTTCCCGTTCCGTTCCCGTTCCGTTCCCGTTCCGTTCCCGTTCCGTTCCCGTTCCGTTCCCGTTCCCGTCTCCGTCTCGTTCCCGTCCCGTCCCCGTCCCGTTCCTGCCCCGTTCCGTTCCCGTCCCGTTCCCGTACCGTTCCGTTCCCGTCCCGTTCCCGTCCCGTCCCTGTCCCGTTCCCGCCCCGTTCCCGCCTAGTTCCCGTCCCGTTCCCGCCCCGTTCCCGTCCCCGTCCCGTTCCCGTCCCGTTCCCATCCCGTTCCCGTCCCCGTCCCTGTCCTGTCCCGTTGCCGTTTCAGTTATGTGCCCGTTCCCGTCCCTGTCCTGATCCCTGACCCGTTCCTGTCCCGTTCCTGTCCCGTTCCTGTCCCGTTCCTGTCCCGTTCCTGCCCCGTTCCTGTCCCGTTCCTGTCCCGTTCCTGTCCCGTTCCTGTCCCGTTCATGTTTCGTTCCTGTCCCGTTCCTGTCCCGTTCCTGTCCCGTGCCTTTCCCGTTCCTGTCCCGTTCCTGTCCCGTTCTGGTCCCGTTCCTGTCCTGTCCCTGTCCTGTCCCGTCCCCGTCCGTCCCCGTCCCAGTGCCTGTGGCCTTGCCCGTCCCCGTCCCCGTCCTCAGCCCCCGTCCCCGTCCCGTTCCCCGTCCCGTCCCGTTCCCGTCCCGGTCCCGTCCCGTTCCCGTCCCGTTCCCGTCCCGTTCCCGTCCCGTTCCCGTCCCGTTCCCGTCCCGTTCCCGTTCCGTTCCCGTCCCGTTCCCGTCCCGTTGCCGTCCCGTTCCCGTCCCGTTCCGTTCCGTTCCGTTCCCGTCCCGTCCCCGTCCCTGTCCTGTCCTGTCCCGTTGCCGTTTCAGTTATGTGCCCGTTCCCGTGCCTGTCCTGATCCCTGACCCGTTCCGGTCCCGTTTCCGTTCCGGTCCCGGTCCCGTTCCTGTCCCGTTCCTGTCCCGTTCCTGTCCCGTGCCTGTCCCGTGCCTGTCCCGTGCCTGTCCCGTGCCTGTCCCGTGCCTGTCCCTTTCCCGTCCCGTTCCGTTCCCGTTCTGTTCCCGTTCCGTTCCCGTTCCGTTCCTGTTCCCGTCCCCGTCCCGTTCCCGTCCCGTCCCCGTCCCGTTCCTGCCCCGTTCCGTTCCCGTCCCGTTCCCGTCCCGTTCCCGTCCCGTTCCCGTCCCGTTCCCGTCCCGTTCCCGTCCCGTTCCCGTCCCGTTCCCGTCCCGTTCCCGTCCCGTTCCCGTCCCGTTCCCGTCCCGTTCCCGTCCCGTTCCGTTCCCGTCCCGTTCCTTTCCCGTCCCGTTCCCGTCCCATCCCCGTCCCGTTCCCGCCCCGTTCCCGTTCCGTTCCCGCCCCGTTCCCGTCCCCGTCCCGTTCCCGTCCCGTTCCCATCCCGTGTCCATCCCGTTCCCGTCCCCGTCCCTGTCCTGTCCCGTTGCCGTTTCAGTTATGTGCCCGTTCCCGTCCCTGTCCTGATCCCTGACCCGTTCCTGTCCCGTTTCGGTCCCGTTCCTGTCCCGTTCCTGTCCCGTTCCTGTCCCGTTCCTGTCCCGTTCCTGTCCCGTTCCTGTCCCGTTCCTGTCCCGTTCCTGTCCCGTTCCTGTCCCGTTCCTGTCCCGTTCCTGTCCCGTGCCTTTCCCGTTCCTGTCCCGTTCCTGTCCCGTTCCGGTCCCGTTCCGGTCCCGTTCCGGTCCCGTTCCGGTCCCGTTCCGGTCCCGTTCCGGTCCCGTTCCGGTCCCGTTCCGGTCCTGTTCCGGTCCCGTTCCGGTCCCGTTCCTGTCCTGTCCCTGTCCTGTCCCGTCCCCGTCCGTCCCCGTCCCCGTGCCTGTGGCCTTGTCCGTCCCCGTCCCCGTCCTAAGCCCCCGTCCCCGTCCCGTTCCCGTCCCGTTCCCCGTCCCGTTCCCGTCCCGTTCCCGTCCCGTTCCCGTATCGTTCCCGTCCCGTTCCCGTCCCGTTCCCGTCCCGTTCCCGTCCCGTTCCCGTCCCGTTCCCGTCCCGTTCCCGTCCCGTTCCCGTCCCGTTCTTGTCCCGTTCCCGTCATGTTCCCGTCCCGTTCCCGTCCCGTTCCCGTCCCGTTCCCGTCCCGTTCCCGTCCCGTTCCCGTCCCGTTCCCGTCCCGTTACCGTCCCGTTCCCGTCCCGTTCCCGTCCCGTTGCCGTCCCGTCCCCGTCCCGTTCCCGTCCCGTTCCGTTCCCGTCCCGTTCCCGTCCCGTTCCCGTCCCAATCCCCATGCCCGTAGCCTTGCCCGTCCCCGTCCCCGTCCACGAGTCTGTCCCCGTCCCCGTCCCGTTCCCGTGCCGTTCCCGTTCCGTTCCCGTCCCGTTCCTGTCCCGTTCCTGTCCCGTTCCTGTCCCGTTCCTGTCCCGTTCCTGTCCCGTTCCCGCCCCGCTCCCGTCCCGTTCCCGTTCCGTTCCCGTTCCCGTCCCCGTCCCGTTCCCGTCCCGTCCCCGTCCCGTTCCGTTCCCGTCCCGTTCCCGTCCCTGTCCTGTCCCGTTGCCGTTTCAGTTATGTGCCCGTTCCCGTCCCTGTCCTGATCCCTGACCCGTTCCTGTCCCGTTCCGGTCCCGTTCCGGTCCCGTTCCGGTCCCGTTATGGTCCCGTTCCGGTCCCGTTCCGGTCCCGTTCCGGTCCCGTTCCGGTCCCGTTCCGGTCCCGTTCCGGTCCCGTTCCGGTCCCGTTCCGGTCCCGTTCCTGTCCCGTGTCTGTCCCGTTCCTGTCCCGTTCCGGTCCCGTTCCGGTCCCGTTCCGGTCCCGTTCCTGT
This sequence comes from Chirona hameri, assembly GCA_036785665.1. Classification (NCBI taxonomy): domain Eukaryota; kingdom Metazoa; phylum Arthropoda; class Thecostraca; order Balanomorpha; family Balanidae; genus Chirona; species Chirona hameri. The sequence goes on along the minus strand of JAXIVJ010001989.1, from coordinate 20,266 downwards.
CCCGTTCCGGTCCCGTTCCGGTCCCGTTCCGGTCCCGTTCCGGTCCCGTTCCTGTCCTGTCCCGTCCCCGTCCCGTTCCCGTCCCGTCCCGTCCCGTTCCCGTCCCGTTCCCGTCCCGTTCCCGTCCCGTTCCCGTCCCGTTCCCGTCCCGTTCCCGTCCCGTTCCCGTCCCGTTCCTTTCCCGTCCCGTTCCCGTCCCGTTCCGTTCCCGTCCCGTGCCGTTCCCGTCCCCATCCCCGTGCCCGTGCCCGTAGCCTTGCCCGTCCCCGTCCCCGACCGTCCCCGTCCTCAGCCCCCGTACCCGTCCCCGTCCCCGTCTCCGTCCCCGTCCCCGTCCCCGTCCCCGTCCCCGCCCCCGCCCCCGTCCCCGTCCCCGTCCCCGTCCCCGTCCCCGTCCCCGTCCCCGTCCCTGTCCTTGTCCTGTCCTTGTCCTGTCCTTGTCCTGTCCTTGTCCTGTCCTTGTCCTGTCCTTGTCCTGTCCTTGTCCTGTCCTTGTCCTGTCCTTGTCCTGTCCCTGTCCTGTCCCATTCCCGTATCCCGTTTCCAAATTATCTTACCCCGTTCCCTTATCCCTTTCCTGTATCACGCTTCTGCATCTTGATCGGGTATCCCGTATCTTGTTCCCGTACCGGTATCCCGAATCCCGTATCCCGTATCCCGTTCCCGAATCCCGTTCCCGTCCCGTACTCGTTCCAAACATTAGCAAGCTCGGGTAGGCTTTACAATAAACAGTGCGGAATTTAAATATGCATCAATTTGAAATCAGCCGAACGGAGGTTCGTTTTTTGCTCAGCATGCTTTTCACTATGCCGAGATTTTGCAGACGCCGACGATCTGGAGCGAAATATTTTGAAGTAATGCTTTATAACGCCGAATAAAAAATGGTCTGAAAGCGTTATATTAACACTGATATTATAACGTTCATGTTTGTCAATATGAATACATTTTGGATGGTTATTGGTCAGAAATGATTGCGCTTTCCAGCTATATATTGTTGTATTGTCCACGGCCCTCTGTTATTGACGATATGGCGGTGTGATGAAATAAATATTATAAAACGGCTAATTTATATATTCCAGGCAGATTTAAGATATTAAATATTTAACAGAAAGCTTCGGTTTTCATGCACGATAGAGACGGTGCATGGGCCTGCAAAATTGCGTTTGTTTCATCGCTTCAAGTCTCATAGTTTTGGAGCACTAAATTAAATCATGAAGGACGACATAAAAGCGTGATTTGCGTTTGTGGAGCGATTAACTTTGCACGCGCCACGCGCTGGTCGCCGAATCACATTGCATACGCCAGCCCGTGAATTGCTCTACACGCCTGCGTTTGTCGCATACAGATCGGACTGATGGCTGTCGAGATATGGACCTGGGATGGCATCGTGTTTCGCGCTTTTCAGCATTTTTGACACATTTTGCTCCGGTTTTTCCACATGTTGAGTCAACGGGGAAAAAGTCGTTTTTGCCGCTCGTGCCACGTGCGCCACGAACGTCCCACCTGAGATTTCCCAAGTCACCGCCCACCGTTGGACGGGGCCGCGTGGCGTGCCAAAATTTCACTCGCCTGCGACGCACCGTTTGGCCTGCACCTCGTCGCAACGACGACACGACTGATGTTGGCGGACAGAAAGACAGAATGACAGACGGATTCTGTTACTTTAGTAATATAGACAAGCGCCTTTGGCTGTCGCTTCGCTGAGCGAGCACAACACGCTTTATGCATTTATATGTGTCTTTGGTTTCGAAAGTTTTGTCTTTTTAAGTAAAAATGGCGAGCTTGACGATTTTTTTTTTACATGCATTTCAAATCGTGATCGCTCCTCAAACGTGTACCTACATAGCATCTGTCTGGCACAGCTTCTGTGCCTAGTGTTTGTGGCCTCTTGGGCCCGCTGTGAGATTGGCCTTTCACAACCGAACCTACCATGATCTAACCAAACCTGGCATAACCCTACTATATCCCAATGCGACATTGGTCTACTATGCCTGGAGCGCCTTGAAGCCGCACTCGTTGACATTTAACAAACACGCCCGTCCGGTCCCCGTCCCCGTCCCCGTCCCGTCCCGTTTCCGTCCCTGTCCCGTTCCCGTCTCTGTCTCGTTCCCGTCTCTATCCCGTCCCCTTGTCCCGTTCCCCCATTCCCGTATCCTGTTCTCCCACTTCTGTATCATGTTCCCCCATTCCCGTATCCCGTTTCGACATTATCTTATCACGTTCCCGTATTCCATTCCTATATCACGCTTCTGTATCTTGATCGCGTATCCCGTATTTCGTTGCCGTATCTGTATCCCGTACCCGTATCCCGTACCCGTATCCCGTACCCGCATCCCGTATCCCGTATCCCGTTCCCGTATCCCGTACGCGTATCCCGTACCCGTATCCCGTACCCGTATCCCGTACCCGTATCCCGTACCCCGTACCCGTATCCCGTACCCGTATCCCGTACCCGTATCCCGTACCCGTATCCCGTACCCGTATCCCGTACCCGTATCCCGTACCCGTATCCCGTACGCGTATCCCGTACCCGTATCCCGTTTCCCGTTTCCCGTACCCGTTTTCCGTACCCGTACCCCGTACCCGTACCCGTACCCGTACCCGTATCCCTTATCCGTATCCGTATCCCGTATCCCGTACCCGTATCCCGTACCCGTATCGCGTATCCCGTACCCGTATCCCGTACCCGTATCCCGTACCCGTATCCCGTACCCGTATCCCGTACCCGTATCCCGTACCCGTATCCCGTACCCGGATCCCGTACCCGGATCCCGTACCCGGATCCCGTACCCGTATCCCGTACCCGTATCCGTATCCCGTACCCGTATCCCGTACCCGTATCCCGTGCCCGTATCCCGTACCCGTATCCCGTACCCGTATCCCGTATCCGTATCCCGTATCCCGTACCCGTATCCCGTACCCGTATCCCGTACCCGTATCCCGTACCCATATCCCGTACCCGTATCCCGTACCCGTATCCGTATCCCGTACCCGTATCCGTATCCCGTACCCGTATTCCGTACCCGTATACCGTACCCCGTACCCCGTATCCCGTACCCCATATCCCGTTCCCGTATCCGTATCCCGTACCATTACCCCGTACCCGTACCCCGTACCCGTATCCCGTACCCGTATCTGTATCCCGTACCCGTATCACGTATCCCGTATCCCGTACCCGTATCCGTATCCCGTACCCGTATCCGTCCCCGTCCTCGTCCTCGTCCTCGTCCCCGTCCCTGTCCCTGTCCCTGTCCCTGTCCCTGTCCCTGTCCCTGTCCCTGTCCCTGTCCCTGTCCCTGTCCCTGTCCCTGTCCCTGTCCCTGTCCCTGTCCCTGTCCCCGTCCCCGTCCCCGTCCCCGTCCCCGTCCCCGTCCCCGTCCCCGTCCCGTTCTCGTCCCTGTCCTGTCCCGTTCCTGTTTAAGTCCCGTGGTCGTCCCTGTCCCGATCCCGTCCCTGTCCCGGTCCTGCCCTGTTCCTGTCCCTGCCCCCGTCCCTGTCCCCGCCCCTGTCCCCGTCTCTGTCCCCGTCCCTGTCCCCGTCCCTGTCCCCGTCCCTGTCCCCGTCCCTGTCCCCGTCCCTGTCTTTGTCCCCGTCTTTTTCCCCGTCCCCGTCCCCGTCCCCGTCCCCGTCTCCGTCTCCGTCTCCGTCTCCGTCTCCGTCTCCGTCTCCGTCTCCGTCTCCGTCTCCGTCTCCGTCTCCGTCTCCGTCCCCGTCCCCGTCCCGTTCCCCGAATCCCGTTTCCAAATCCCGTTTCCAAATCCCGTCCCCGAATCCCGTTCCCGAATCCCGTTCCCGAATCCCGTTCCCGAATCCCGTTCCCGAATCCCGTTCCCGAATCCCGTTCCCGAATCTCGTTCCCGAATCCCGTTCCCGAATCCCGTTCCCGAATCCCGTTCCCGAATCCCGTTCCGGAATCCCGTTCCCGAATCCCGTTCCCGAATCCCGTTCCCGAATCCCGTTCCCGAATCCCGATATCGAATCCTGTTCCCGAATCCCGTTCCCGAATCCCGTTCCCGAATCCCGTTCCCGAATCCCGTTCCCGAATCCCGTTCCCGAATCCCGTTCCCGAATCCCGTTCCCGAATCCCGTTCCTAAATCCCGTTCCCGAATCCCGTTCCCGAATCCCGTTCCCGAATCCCGTTCCCGAATCCCGTTCCCGAATCCCGTTCCCGAATCCCGTTCCCGAATCCCGCTCCCGAATCCCGCTCCCGAATCCCGCTCCCGAATCCCGTTCCCGAATCCCGTTCCCGAATCTCGTTCCCGAATCCCGTTCCCGAAACCCGTTATCTCTGGGCTTTAGAATAAAAAGTTCAGAAAATAGATATGCGCCTATTCGAAATCCGCCGAACAGAGGTTCGGTTTTTGCTTAGCATGCTTTTCACTACGCCGCGCTTTTGCTGACGCCGACGATCTGGAGCGAAATATTTTGATGTAATGCTTTATTTATAACGCCGAATAAAAAATGGTCGGAAAGCGTTAAATTAACACTGACATTATAACGTTCTCGTCTGTCAATATTAATCAATTTTGGGTGGTTATTGGCCAGAATTGATTGCGCTTTGCAGCTGCGTATTTTTGTATTTTGCACCGTCCTCCGTTATTGACGATATTGCGGTGTGATGAAATAAATATTATAAAACGGCCATTTTATATATTCCATGCCGAAAGCTATTCAATAATTAACAGAAAGCTTCGGTTTTCATGCATGATAGAGCCGGTGCATGGGCCTGCAAAATTACGTTTGTTTCAGCTCTTCAAGTCTCATAGGTTCGGAGCACTAAATTAAATCGTGAAGGACGACATAAAGGCGTGATTTGCGTTTGTGGAGCGATTCACTTTTGCACGCGCCACGCGCTGCTCGCCGAACCACATTGCATACGCCAGCCCGTGAATTTCTCTACACGCCTGCGTTTGTCGCATGCCGATCGGACTGATGGCTGTCGAGATATGGACCTGGGATGGGATCGTGTTTCGCGCTTTTCAGCATTTTTCACACATTTTGCTCCGGTTTTTCCACGTGTTGAGTCAATGGGGAAAAAGTCGTTTTTGCCGCTCGTGCCACGTGCGCCACGAACGTCCCACCAAATATTTTCCTAGTCACCGCACACCGTTGGACGGGGCCGCGTGGCGTGCCAAAACTTCACCCGCCTGCGACGCACAGTTTGGTCTGCATGTCGTCGCAACATGGAAACGACTGATGTTGGCGGACAGAATGACAGACGGATTCTGTTCTTATAGTAATATAGACAAGTGTGGCCCGCTTGCTCCGCAATGCGAAGGTAACCAAGTTCCCGTATCCCGTTGCCGTAGCCCGTAGCCCGTAGCCCGTAGCCCGTAGCCCGTAGCCCGTAGCCCGTAGCCCGTAGCCCGTAGCCCGTAGCCCATAGCCCGTAGCCCGTAGCCCGTAGCCCGTAGCCCGTAGCCCGTAGCCCGTAGCCCGTAGCCCGTAGCCCGTAGCCCGTAGCCCGTAGCCCGTAGCCCGTAGCCCGTAGCCCGTAGCCCGTAGCCCGTAGCCCGTAGCCCGTAGCCCGTAGCCCGTAGCCCGTAGCCCGTAGCCCGTAGCCCGTAGCCCGTAGCCCGTAGCCCGTAGCCCGTAGCCCGTAGCCCGTAGCCCGTAGCCCGTAGCCCGTAGCCCGTAGCCCGTAGCCCGTAGCCCGTAGCCCGTAGCCCGTAGCCCGTAGCCCGTAGCCCGTAGCCCGTAGCCCGTGGCCCGTAGCCCGTAGCTCGTATCACGTTCGTGAATCCCGTATCCCGTTCCTGAATCCCGTATCCCGAATCCCGTAGCCCATAACCCATAGCCCATAGCCCGTAGCCCGTAGCCCGTAGCCCGTAGCCCGTAGCCCGTAGCCCGTAGCCCGTAGCCCGTAGCCCGTAGCCCGTAGCCAGTAGCCAGTAGCCAGTAGCCCGTAGCCCGTAGCCCGTAGCCCGTAGCCCGTAGCCCGTAGCCCGTAGCCCGTAGCCCGTAGCCCGTAGCCCATAGCCCATAGCCCGTAGCCCGTATCCCGTAGCCCGTAGCCCGTAGCCCGTAGCCCGTAGCCCGTAGCCCGTAGCCCGTAGCCCGTAGCCCGTAGCCCGTAGCCCGTAGCCCGTAGCCCGTAGCCCGTAGCCCGTAGCCCGTAGCCCGTAGCCTGTAGCCCGTAGCCCGTAGCCCGTAGCCCGTAGCTCGTAGCCCGTAGCCCGTAGCCCGTAGCCCGTAGCCCGTAGCCCGTAGCCCGTTCCCGTATCACGTTCGTGAATCCCGTATCCCGTTCCTGAATCCCGTATCCCGAATCCCGTAGCCCGTAGCCCGTAGCCCGTAGCCCGTAGCCCGTAGCCCGTAGCCCGTAGCCCGTAGCCCGTATTCCGTAGCCCGTAGCCCGTAGCCCGTAGCCCGTAGCCCGTAGCCCGTAGCCCGTAGCCTGTAGCTCGTAGCCTGTAGCCTGTAGCCCGTTCCCGTAACCCGTTCCCGAATCCCGTTCCCGTACCTTACTCGTTCCGAACATCACCAATATCGTGTAGGGTTTACAATAAAGAGTTCGGATTTTAAATATGCGTCAATTTGGTATCCGCCGACGGAGGTTCGTTTTTTGCTTAACTTGCTTTTCACTATGGCAGATTTTGCCGACACAAATTGCTCCGATGACTAAATAGCTTGATGTAATGTTTTGTTACGCCGAAAAAAATAAGGGCCGAGAGCGTTATATTCACACTGTCATTATAGCCCTAATGTTTGTCAATATGAATACATTTTGAGTGGTTATAGGACAGAATTGATTGCGCTTTGCAGCTGTATAATTTTTTCTCGTTTATCACCCTCCTGTATTGACGATATGGCGGTGTGATTAAACACATTCTAAAATGGTCAATTTATATATTCCAGACCGATTTAAGCTATTAAATATGTAACAGAAAGCTTCGGGTTTCATGCAAAATAAAGCCGGTACCTTCGTCTGCATAATTACGTTTGTTTCAGCTCTTCAAGTCTCATAGGTTCGGAGCACTAAATTAAATCGTGAAGCACATCATAAAACCATGATTTGCGTCTGTGTAGCCATTAATTTTGCACGCGCCACGCGCCGCTCGCCAAACCACATTGCATACGCCAGCCCGTTAATTGTTCTACACGCCTGTGTTTGTTGCATACTGATCGGACGCATAGTCTCCGAGATATCAACCTGGGATTGCATCATGTTTCGCGATTTTTCGCATTTTTCACACATTTCGCTCCGGGTTTTCCACGTGTTAAACCAATGGAGAAAAGTCGTTTTTCCAGCTCGAGCCACTCGCTCATTATGCTCCCTAGAAAACCCGTTTCTTGACACAGCACGTCGTTGCAATGTCACCTGGATCGTGTGAAAATGTCATCCATCTTCTCGCAATAGTTTAGGCTGCACAGCTGAGCAAAGAACAAAACTGCAAAATGGCCACAGACAGACAGACAGACAGACAGACAGACAGACAGACAGACAGACAGACAGACAGACAGACAGACAGACAGACAGACAGACAGACAGACAGACAGACAGACAGACAGACAGACAGACAGACAGACAGACAGACAGACAGACAGACAGACAGACAGACAGACAGACAGACAGACAGACAGACAGACAGACAGACAGACAGACAGACAGACAGACAGACAGACAGACAGACAGACAGACAGACAGACAGACAGACAGACAGACAGACAGACAGACAGACAGACAGACAGACAGACAGACAGACAGACAGACAGACAGACAGACAGACAGACAGACAGACAGACAGACAGACAGACAGACAGACAGACAGACAGACAGACAGACAGACAGACAGACAGACAGACAGACAGACAGACAGACAGCCAGACAGCCAGACAGCCAGACAGCCAGACAGCCAGACAGCCAGACAGCCAGACAGCCAGACAGCCAGACAGCCAGACAGCCAGACAGCCAGACAGCCAGACAGCCAGACAGCCAGACAGCCAGACAGCCAGACAGCCAGACAGCCAGACAGCCAGACAGCCAGACAGCCAGACAGCCAGACAGCCAGACAGCCAGACAGCCAGACAGCCAGACAGCCAGACAGCCAGACAGCCAGACAGCCAGACAGCCAGACAGCCAGACAGCCAGACAGCCAGACAGCCAGAGACAGCCAGACAGCCAGACAGCCAGACAGCCAGACAGCCAGACAGCCAGACAGCCAGACAGCCAGACAGCCAGACAGCCAGACAGCCAGACAGCCAGACAGCCAGACAGCCAGACAGCCAGACAGCCAGACAGCCAGACAGCCAGACAGCCAGACAGCCAGACAGCCAGACAGCCAGACAGCCAGACAGCCAGACAGCCAGACAGCCAGACAGCCAGACAGCCAGACAGCCAGACAGCCAGACAGCCAGACAGCCAGCCAGACAGCCAGCCAGACAGCCAGCCAGCCAGCCAGCCAGCCAGCCAGCCAGCCAGCCAGCCAGCCAGCCAGCCAGCCAGCCAGCCAGCCAGCCAGCCAGCCAGCCAGCCAGCCAGCCAGCCAGCCAGCCAGCCAGCCAGCCAGCCAGCCAGCCAGCCAGCCAGCCAGCCAGCCAGCCAGCCAGCCAGCCAGCCAGCCAGCCAGCCAGCCAGCCAGCCAGCCAGCCAGCCAGCCAGCCAGCCAGCCAGCCAGCCAGCCAGCCAGCCAGCCAGCCAGCCAGCCAGCCAGCCAGCCAGCCAGCCAGCCAGCCAGCCAGCCAGCCAGCCAGCCAGCCAGCCAGCCAGCCAGCCAGCCAGCCAGCCAGCCAGCCAGCCAGCCAGCCAGCCAGCCAGCCAGCCAGCCAGCCAGCCAGCCAGCCAGCCAGCCAGCCAGCCAGCCAGCCAGCCAGCCAGCCAGCCAGCCAGCCAGCCAGCCAGCCAGCCAGCCAGCCAGCCAGCCAGCCAGCCAGCCAGCCAGCCAGCCAGCCAGCCAGCCAGCCAGCCAGCCAGCCAGCCAGCCAGCCAGCCAGCCAGCCAGCCAGCCAGCCAGCCAGCCAGCCAGCCAGCCAGCCAGCCAGCCAGCCAGCCAGCCAGCCAGCCAGCCAGCCAGCCAGCCAGCCAGCCAGCCAGCCAGCCAGCCAGCCAGCCAGCCAGCCAGCCAGCCAGCCAGCCAGCCAGCCAGCCAGCCAGCCAGCCAGCCAGCCAGCCAGCCAGCCAGCCAGCCAGCCAGCCAGCCAGCCAGCCAGCCAGCCAGCCAGCCAGCCAGCCAGCCAGCCAGCCAGCCAGCCAGCCAGCCAGCCAGCCAGCCAGCCAGCCAGCCAGCCAGCCAGCCAGCCAGCCAGCCAGCCAGCCAGCCAGCCAGCCAGCCAGCCAGCCAGCCAGCCAGCCAGCCAGCCAGCCAGCCAGCCAGCCAGCCAGCCAGCCAGCCAGCCAGCCAGCCAGCCAGCCAGCCAGCCAGCCAGCCAGCCAGCCAGCCAGCCAGCCAGCCAGCCAGCCAGCCAGCCAGCCAGCCAGCCAGCCAGCCAGCCAGCCAGCCAGCCAGCCAGCCAGCCAGCCAGCCAGCCAGCCAGCCAGCCAGCCAGCCAGCCAGCCAGCCAGCCAGCCAGCCAGCCAGCCAGCCAGCCAGCCAGCCAGCCAGCCAGCCAGCCAGCCAGCCAGCCAGCCAGCCAGCCAGCCAGCCAGCCAGCCAGCCAGCCAGCCAGCCAGCCAGCCAGCCAGCCAGCCAGCCAGCCAGCCAGCCAGCCAGCCAGCCAGCCAGCCAGCCAGCCAGCCAGCCAGCCAGCCAGCCAGCCAGCCAGCCAGCCAGCCAGCCAGCCAGCCAGCCAGCCAGCCAGCCAGCCAGCCAGCCAGCCAGCCAGCCAGCCAGCCAGCCAGCCAGCCAGCCAGCCAGCCAGCCAGCCAGCCAGCCAGCCAGCCAGCCAGCCAGCCAGCCAGCCAGCCAGCCAGCCAGCCAGCCAGCCAGCCAGCCAGCCAGCCAGCCAGCCAGCCAGCCAGCCAGCCAGCCAGCCAGCCAGCCAGCCAGCCAGCCAGCCAGCCAGACAGACAGACAGACAGACAGACATACATACATACATACATACATACATACATACATACATACATACATACATACATACATACACACTTTACTCAAATAGTAATATAGACAAGTGTGGCCCGCTTGCTCCGCAATGCGAAGGTAACCAAGTTCCCGTAGCCCGTAGCCCGTAGCCCGTAGCCCGTAGCCCGTAGCCCGTAGCCCGTAGCCCGTAGCCCGTAGCCCGTAGCCCGTTCGTGAATCCCGTATCCCGTTCCTGAATCCCGTATCCCGAATCCCGTAGCCCGTAACCCGTATCCCGTAGCCCATAGCCCATAGCCCATAGCCCATAGCCCATAGCCCATAGCCCATAGCCCATAGCCCATAGCCCATAGCCCATAGCCCATAGCCCATAGCCCATAGCCCATAGCCCATAGCCCATAGCCCATAGCCCATAGCCCATAGCCCATAGCCCATAGCCTATAGCCCATAGCCCATAGCCCATAGCCCATAGCCCATAGCCCATAGCCCATAGCCCATAGCCCATAGCCCATAGCCCATAGCCCATAGCCCATAGCCCATAGCCCATAGCCCATAGCCCATAGCCCATAGCCCATAGCCCATAGCCCGTATCCCGTAGCCCGTAGCCCGTAGCCCGTAGCCCGTGGCCCGTAGCCCGTAGCCCGTAGCCCGTAGCCCGTAGCCCGTAGCCCGTAGCCCGTAGCCCGTAGCCCGTAGCCCGTAGCCCGTAGCCCGTAGCCCGTAGCCCGTAGCCCGTAGCCCGTAGCCCGTAGCCCGTAGCCCGTAGCCCGTAGCCCGTAGCCCGTAGCCCGTAGCCCGTAGCCCGTAGCCCGTAGCCCGTAGCCCGTAGCCCGTAGCCCGTAGCCCGTAGCCCGTAGCCCGTAGCCCGTAGCCCGTAGCCCGTAGCCCGTAGCCCGTAGCCCGTAGCCCGTAGCCCGTAGCCCGTAGCCCGTAGCCCGTAGCCCGTAGCCCGTAGCCCGTAGCCCGTAGCCCGTAGCCCGTAGCCCGTAGCCCGTAGCCCGTAGCCCGTAGCCCGTAGCCCGTAGCCCGTAGCCCGTAGCCCGTAGCCAGTAGCCCGTAGCCCGTAGCCCGTAGCCCGTAGCCCGTAGCCCGTAGCCCATAGCCCGTAGCCCGTAGCCCGTAGCCCGTAGCCCGTAGCCCGTAGCCCGTAGCCCGTAGCCCGTAGCCCGTAGCCCGTAGCCCGTAGCCCGTAGCCCGAAATATTTTGAAGTAATGCTTTATAACGCCGAATAAAAAAATGGTCTGAAAGCGTTATATTAACACTGACATTATCGCGTTGATGTTAATCAGTATGAATATATTTTGGGTGGTTATTGGTCAGAAATGATTGCGCTTTCCAGCTGTATATTTTGTATTGTCCACCGCCCTCCGTTAGTGACTATATGGCGGTGTGATGAAATACATATTCTAAAACGGCCAATTTATATATTCCAGGCCGAATTAAGCTATTAAATATTTTACAGAAATCTTCAGTTTTCATTCAAGATAGAGACGGTGCATGGGCCTGCAAAATTACGTTTGTTTCAGCTATTCAAGCCTCATAGATTCGGAGCACTAAATTTAATCGTGAAGGATGATATAAAAGCGTGATTTAAGTTTGTGAAGCCATTAACTTTCCACGCGCCACGCGCCGCTCGCCGAACCACATTGCATACGCCAGCCCCTTAATTGTTCTGCACGCTTGTGTTTTTCGCATGCTGATCGGATGCATAGTCTCCAAGATATAGACCTGGGATTGCAGCTCGTTTCACGATTTTGAGAATGTTTCACACTTTCCGCTCCGGTTTTTCCACGTGTTAAACCAATTGAGAAAAAGTCGTTTTTCCAGCTCGTACCACACGCTCATTGTGCACCCTGGCGAGCCCGTTTCTTGACACAGCACGTCGTTGAAATGTCACCTGTAGTGTGTGAAAATTGCATCCATCTGCTCGCAATAGTTTAGGCTGCACAGCTGAGCAAAGAACAAAACAGCAAAATGGCCACATACATACATACACACTCACCTTACTCAAATAGTAATATAGACAAGTGTGGCCCGCTTGCTTCGCAATGCGAAGGTAACAAAGTTCCCGTATCCCGTATCCTGTTGCCGTAGCCCGTAGTCCGTAGCCCATAGACCGTAGCCCGTAGCCCGTAGCCCGTAGCCCGTAGCCCGTAGCCCGTAGCTCGTAGCCCGTAGCCCGTAGCCCGTAGCCCGTAGCCCGTAGCCCGTAGCCCGTAGCCCGTAGCCCGTAGCCCGTAGCCCGTAGCCCGTAGCCCGTAGCCCGTAGCCCGTAGCCCGTAGCCCGTAGCCCGTAGCCCGTAGCCCGTAGCCCGTAGCCCGTAGCCCATAGCCCGTAGCCCGTAGCCCGTAGCCCGTAGCCTGTAGCCCGTAGCCCGTAGCCCGTAGCCCGTAGCCCGTAGCCCGTAGCCCGTAGCCCGTAGCCCGTAGCCCGTAGCCCGTAGCCCGTAGCCCGTAGCCCGTAGCCCGTAGCCCGTAGCCCGTAGCCCGTAGCCCGTAGCCCGTAGCCCGTAGCCCGTAGCCCGTAGCCCGTAGCCCGTAGCCCGTAGCCCGTAGCCCGTAATAAAGCCGGTACCTTCGTCTGCAAAATTACGTTTGTTTCAGCTCTTCAAGTCTCGTAGGTTCAGAGCACCAAATTAAAAGGTGAAGGACGACAAAAAAAAACGTGATTTAGGTTTGTGAAGCCATTAAATTTGCACGCGCCACGCACCGCACGCCGAACTACATTGTATACGTCAGCCCGTTAATTGTTCTACACGCTTGTGTTTGTCGCATGCTGATCGGACGCATAGTCTCCGAGATATCGTCCTGGGATTGCATCATGTTTCGCGATTTTTCGCATTTTTCACACATTTCGCTCTGAGGTTTCCACGTGTTAAACCAATGGAGAAAAAGTAGTTTTTCCAGCTCGAGCCACACGCTCTTTATGCTCCCTAGCAAACCCGTTTCTTGACTCAGCACGTCGTTGAAATGTCACCTGGATCATGTTAAAATTGTATCCATCTTTTCGCAATAGTTTAGGCTGCACAGCTGAGCAAAGAACAAAACTGCAAAATGGCCACATACATACATACATACATACATACATACATACATACATACATACATACATACACACGCACTTTACTCAAATAGTAAGTTAGACAAGTGTGGCCCGCTTGCTCCCCAATACGAAGGTAACCAAGTTCCCGTATCCCGTATCCCGTCGCCCGTTCCCCGTTCCCCGTTCCCCGTTCCCCGTTCCCCGTTCCCCGTTCCCCGTTCCCCGTTCCCCGTTCCCCGTTCCCCGTTCCCCGTTCCCTGTTCCCCGTTCCCGTATCCCGTATCCCGTATCCCGTATCCCGTATCCCGTATCCCGTATTCCGTATTCCGTATCCCGTATCCCGTATCTCGTATCCTGTATCCCGTATCCCGTATCCCGTATCCTGTATCCCGTATCCCTTATCCCTTATCCCGTATCCCGTATCCCGTATCCCGTATCCCGTATCCCGTATCCCGTATCTCGTATCCCGTATCCCGTATCCCGTATCGCGTATCCCGTATCCCGTATCCCGTATCCCGTATCCCGTAACCCGTATCCCGTATCCCGAATCCTGTTCCCGTCCCGAACATTACCAATCTCGTGTAGGCTTTACAACAAGTGTGGCCCGCTTGCTCCGCAATGCGAATGTAACCAAGTTCCCGTAGCCCGTAGCCCGTAGCCCGTAGCCCGTAGCCCGTAGCCCGTATCCCGTAGCCCGTAGCCCGTAGCCCGTAGCCCGTAGTCCGTAGTCCGTAGCCCGTAGCCCGTAGCCCGTAGCCCGTAGCCCGTAGCCCGTAGCCCGTAGCCCGTAGCCCGTAGCCCGTAGCCCGTAGCCCGTAGCCCGTAGCCCGTAGCCCGTAGCTCGTAGCCCGTAGCTTGTAGACCGTAGCCCGTAGCCCGTAGCCCGTAGCCCGTAGCCCGTAGCCCGTAGCCCGTAGCCCGTAGCCCGTAGCCCGTAGCCGTAGCCCGTAGCCCGTAGCCCGTAGCCCGTAGCCCGTAGCCCGTAGCCCGTAGCCCGTAGCCCGTAGCCCGTAGCCCGTAGCCAGTAACCCGTAACCCGTAACCCGTAACCCGTAACCCGTAACCCGTAACCCGTAACCCGTAACCCGTAACCCGTAACCCGTAACCCGTAGCCCGTAGCCCGTAGACCGTAGCCCGTAGCCCGTAGCCCGTAGCCCGTTCGTGAATCCCTTATCCCGTTCCTGAATCCCGTAATCCGAAATCCGTATCCCTAATCCCGTATGCCGTTCCCGAATTCCGTTCTCATCCCAAACATCACCAATCTCGTGTAGGCTTTACAATAAAGAGTTCGGATTTTAAATATGCGCCAATTTGGTATCCACCGACGGAGGTACGTTTTTGCTTAGCATGCTTTTCACTATGGCGAGGTTTTGCCGACGCAAATTGATCTGCAGCGAAATATTTCGATGTAATGCTTTATTACGCCGAATAAAAAAAGTCTGAAAGCGTTATATTAACCATGCCATTATAACGTTCATGTGTGTCAATATGAATACATTTTGGATGGTTCTTGGTCAGAAATTGTTGCGCTTTACAGCAGTATATTTTGTTATTGTCTACCGCCCTCTGTCATTGACGATATGGCGGTGTGATGAAATACATATTCTAAAATGGTCAATTCGTGTATTCCAGGCCGATTTAAGCTATTAAATATTTAACAGTAAGCTTCGGTTTTCATGTATAATAAAGCCGGTATGTTCGTCTGCAAAATACGTTTGTTTCACCGCGTCACGTCCCATAGGTTCGGAACACTAAATTAAATCGTGAAGCACGTCATAAAACCGAGTATCAACAAGTACCGAGTACCAAATACCGAGTATCAACTATCAGGTCATGCAGGTCATGATCTCGTCCTTTGGACCCGAGGCGCCCGTGCAAAGCTGGCGCCCCTCCGATCAGTCACGACGCACCTCTGGCCAGTGACGGCGCCACTCCGGCCAGTGAGGACGCTACCTCGGCCAGTGACGGCACTCTTGCGGCCAGTGACGGCGTCCCCGGCCAGTGAGGGCGTCCACTGCCATAGACGGCGCCTCTCCGGCCCGTGACAGCGCCCCTCCGGCCAGTAACCACGCCCCTCCGGCGAGTGACGGTGCCTCTCCGGCTAGTGACGGCGCCCCTCCGGCGAGTGACGGCGCTCCTCCGTAGTGACTGCCCCTCTTTGGCGAGTAACGGCGCCCCTCAAGCCAGTGACCCTCCTTCCGCACGGTGCGGAAGGAGAGGCGCCCCCCTGTAAAATTTCGCCAATATTGGTGGCGGCCCTGTGGATCGGGTGGCACCCCTCAAGGCAATGACCTGGTCCTTTGCGAATTTCTGCGTACGCCACTGCATAGGGAGCCATAAGTCAGTCAACGCTCAAGATATTGCTTTGACCTTTGGTTTGGGCATCGTCCATACTTGGTTCTCCAATTTATATTCCGGCCTTTTCATATGATTTTATATTTTATATGATTTTAAGAAGAAAAAAATGGATAAAAAATCCACAAAATCAAAATTTCCAAACATGTTCAAAAACCGGAATATATATTAGAGAACGAAGTATAGACAATACCCAAACCGAATTTCAAAAAATATTTTTGGTTTTGGCTGACTTATGGCTACTTAAGTAGCCATAAGTCAGCCTCAGCCCTAAGTATGATGGGTCTGGATTTTGTATTCGACATTTCCAAATATGCACGCGCCACTTTCCCTCCTGCTACCAAAATGCTACAAAATAGAGGAAACACGAATGAGGGAAAAAATACCGATTTTTTGGTCGCAAAAGGATATTTTTCGCAGTCAGTACCCATTTTTAATCTCCAGTTTCAACGGATTTGGGGGGGGGCTAATTTCGATTGCCGCCCCGTCGAGCGTATGGTGCCCCTAGATCCGACAGTGGGTCGGCCTCAGTTTAGCGAAGCTATGCAACTACACTTTATTCTCATGCGACAGAGAACTGCACCGTAAGCACCATATTTACATTGATAAATACTATACCAGCATCATAGGCGTACACAAGAGGGGGACGGGGCAATTGACCCCCCCCCCCCCCCCCCGAAGGTCTGTACGTGCCCCCTTTGGTCGAAAAAAAAGAATGATTTTTTATTTTTTTAGATTTTTGTTTTGAAAATTTGCCCTTTTAAAAATATAGTGGGCCAAATCAGGTGATTTTTTTTTGGTGGTGGTACTTTATGCACCCTTGAGCAGAAATTGTCCCCTCCTGGAGTAAATCCTGGGTACGCCACTGACCAGCATTCATCCGGAACATTTTGCCACATTCAGGGGCTGCGACACCGTGGGTATCCTCTGGACATCATTCCAAGCATACTTATTTCCAGCAACAATATCAACATGGAAATCAAAATCAACATATACGTGTATTTGCTAAGCTGCAAGCATGTGCGATCATTCGTTGACTGCCCAAGTTGCCACATATCCACACGCATGCTCGCTCGTGTTTGCACTTTGCTCCTGACAGACAAAACAGCGACAATCCACTGATACGACCAAACCATCCATGTCCACATTAGCTCCGAACCGTCCCAGCGTCATTCTCCCATTGTACCGAACAGGCGGGCAGCGCTGTACCGATGCTGTGCCATTGTGCCGAACAGGCGGGCAGCGCTGTACCGATGCTGTAGGGCAGCGCTGTACCGATGCTGTGCCATTGCACCGAACAGGCGGGCAGCGCTGTACCGATGTTGTAGGCAGCGCTGTACCGATGCTGTGCCATTGTACCGAACAGGCGGGCAGCGCTGTACCGATGCTGTAGGGCAGCGCTGTACCGATGCTGTAGGGCAGCGCTGTACCGATGCTGTGCCATTGCACCGAACAGGCGGGCAGCGCTGTACCGATGCTGTAGGGCAGCGCTGTACCGATGCTGTACTGTCCAGACCAGGAAGGGGGCCAGTAACGCCCAGTGGAGAGAGGGCCTCCAGCAGGGAAGGGGCCGGTAACGCCCAGTGGAGAGGGGGCCTCCAGCAGGGAAGGGGCCGGTAACGCCCAGTGGGGAGGGGGCCTCCAGCAGGGAGGGGGCTGGTAACGCCCAGTGGGGAGGGGGCCTCCAGCAGGGAGGGGGCCTGCAGCAGGGAGGGGGCCGGTAACGCCCAGTAGGGAGGGGGCCTCCAGCAGGGAGGGGGTCGGTAACGCCCAGTGGGGAGGGGGCCTCCAGCAAGGAGGGGGCCGGTAACGCCCAGTGGGGAGGGGGCCTCCAGCAGGGAGGGGGCCGGTAACGCCCAGTGGGGAGGGGGCCTCCAGCAAGGAGGGGGCCGGTAACGCCCAGTGGGGAGGGGGCCTCCAGCAGGGAAGTGGCCGGTAACGCCCAGTGGGGAGGGGGCCTCCAGCAGGGAGGGGGCCGGTAACGCCCAGTGGGGAGGGGGTCTCCAGCAGGGAGGGGACCGGTAACGCCCAGTGGGGAGGGGGCCTCCAGCAGGGAGGGGGCCGGTAACGCCCAGTGGGGAGGGGCCTCCAGCAGGGAGGGGGCCGGTAACGCCCAGTGGGGAGGGGGCCTCCAGCAGGGAGGGGGCCGGTAATGCCCAGTGGGGAGGGGGCCTCCAGCAGGGACGGGGCCGGTAACGCCCAGTGGGGAGGGGGCCTCCAGCAGGGAAGGGGCCGGTAACGCCCAGTGGGGAGGGGGCCTCCAGCAGAGAAGGGGCCGGTAACGCCCAGTGGAGAGAGGGCCTCCAGCAGGGAGGGGGCCGGTAACGCCCAGTGGGGAGGGGCCTCCAGCAGAGAAGGGGCCGGTAACACCCAGTGGAGAGGGGGCCTCCAGCAGGGAGGGGGCCGGTAACGCCCAGTGGGGAGGGGGCCTCCAGCAGGGAGGGGCCCGGTAACGCCCAGTGGGGAGGGGGCCTCCAGCAGGGAGGGGGCCGGTAACGCCCAGTGGGGAGGGGGCCTCCAGCAGGGAGGGGGTCGGTAACGCCCAGTGGGGAGGGGGCCTCCAGCAGGGAGGGGGCCGGTAACGCCCAGTGGGGAGGGGGCCTCCAGCAGGGAGGGGGCTGGTAACGCCCAGTGGGGAGGGGGCCTCCAGCAGGGAGGGGGGCGGTAACGCCCAGTGGGGAGGGGGCCTCCAGCAGGGAGGGGGCCGGTAACGCCCAGTGGGGAGGGGGCCTCCAGCAGAGAGGGGGGAGGTAACGCCCAGTGGGGAGGGGGCCTCCAGCAGGGAAGGGGCCGGTAACGCCCAGTGGGGAGGGGGCCTCCAGCAGGGAGGGGGCGGTAACGCCCAGTGGAGAAGGGGCCTCCAGCAGGGAAGGGGCCGGTAACGCCCAGTGGGGAGGGGGCCTCCAGCAGGGAAGGGGCCGGTAACGCCCAGTGGGGAGGGGGCCTCCAGCAGGGAAGGGACCGGTAACGCCCTGTGGAGAGGGGGCCTCCAGCAGGGAAGGGGCCGGTAACGCCCAGTGGAGGGGGCCTCCAGCAGGGAAGGGGCCGGTAACGCCCAGTGGAGAGGGGGCCTCCAGCAGGGAAGGGGCCGGTAACGCCCAGTGGGGAGGGGGCCTCCAGCAGGGAAGGGGCCGGTAACGCCCAGTGGAGAGGGGGCCTCCAGCAGGGAGGGGGCCGGTAACGCCCAGTGGGGAGGGGGCCTCCAGCAGAGAAGGGGCCGGTAACGCCCAGTGGAGAGGGGGCCTCCAGCAGGGAGGGGGCCGGTAACGCCCAGTGGGGAGGGGGCCTCCAGCAGGGAGGGGCCCGGTAACGCCCAGTGGGGAGGGGGCCTCCAGCAGGGAGGGGGCCGGTAACGCCCAGTGGGGAGGGGGCCTCCAGCAGGGAGGAGGTCGGTAACGCCCAGTGGGGAGGGGGCCTCCAGCAGGGAGGGGGCCGGTAACGCCCAGTGGGGAGGGGGCCTCCAGCAGGGAGGGGGCTGGTAACGCCCAGTGGGGAGGGGGCCTCCAGCAGGGAGGGGGGCGGTAACGCCCAGTGGGGAGGGGACCTCCAGCAGGGAGGGGGCCGGTAACGCCCAGTGGGGAGGGGGCCTCCAGCAGAGAGGGGGGCGGTAACGCCCAGTGGGGAGGGGGCCTCCAGCAGGGAAGGGGCCGGTAACGCCCAGTGGGGAGGGGGCCTCCAGCAGGGAGGGGGCGGTAACGCCCAGTGGAGAAGGGGCCTCCAGCAGGGAAGGGGCCGGTAACGCCCAGTGGGGAGGGGGCCTCCAGCAGGGAAGGGGCCGGTAACGCCCAGTGGGGAGGGGGCTCCAGCAGGGAAGGGGTCGGTAACGCCCAGTGGGGAGGGGGCCTCCAGCAGGGAAGGGGCCGGTAACGCCCAGTGGGGAGGGGGCCTCCAGCAGGGAGGGGGCGGTAACGCCCAGTGGGGAGGGGGCCTCCAGCAGGGAAGGGGCCGGTAACGCCCAGTGGGGAGGGGGCCTCCAGCAGGGAAGGGGCCGGTAACGCCCAGTGGGGAGGGGGCCTCCAGCAGAGAAGGGGCCGGTCACGCCCAGTGGGGAGGGGGCCTCCAGCAGGGAAGGGGCCGGTAACGCCCAGTGACTCAGCTAACCAATTATCCGGGACGAGCCCGCTTCCTGTGGTCCGTAACTAGTCAGCTCGGCCGAACGACGGAAGCGTCGCCGAAGCCAGCGGAATACCACTGATGTGAATGCACATAGCACAACCCGTAGAACTGTAGACTGGTTTTGTCTCATCTCCACAATCACTGCTAGTAACTCTTCAATTTATATTAACATCAACCTGCTACAGTCACAGCTGACACGAGCAGTGAGTAACGCTCCGCGCGCGTTCACGGCCAGCAATCCAATGCGCCCCGCGACCCCAGCCGGCGCTGGGTCGCGGCCCGTCTGCCCCCGGCAGGTAGGCAACCCGCAACGCGCAGTCACCGGGCGGTGAACGCCGGGCGGCGAACGCCCCGGCTACAGAACTATGATCAGTTCACGATTGATGATTAGGATTTTGTGGCGCGGGGCAGGGCACACAATTATTTCTGGTTTTATCTTTGATAGGAGTCTTTCTGCATCTTGGCTGACATTTTGTATCCCTTAGCTCGGGCTCCCTTCCGCCGAATATCGTAGTTTCTCAGCTGAGTCAAATCCTCGGCGACACCGGCACGCCCTGAGTCGGCCGTCTCTCGCCTCCGCCATTGACAGCGGTGCAGCCGCCTCGTCCCGGTGCCGTGGGACGCTGCTGCCACCATGATGGAGCACCTGGATCCCGGCGCACGGCGCGGACGCTGCTCCCACCATGATGGAGCACCTGGATCCCGGCGCACGGCGCGGACGCTGCTGCCACCATGATGGAGCACCTGGATCCCGGCGCACGGCGCGGACGCTGCTCCCACCATGATGG
>JAXIVJ010001988.1:0-120717 GCA_036785665.1 Chirona hameri | reverse complement strand
TTTACACATATATCCATTATAATTTTGTTTCTATTGTAATGTTTTTCTCGAGAAGACAAACTGCAAATGAGTAAGTGTAAGAGAATTTTCCATTTTTGCAGGATTTTTGTTTATACCTTTGGCGCCCCTGTAGACCCATGGGGCCCCTTGACGGCGAAAATGCCGCCCCCTGGGTCAGCCGCCCCCCCCCCCCTCCTCGAGAAAAAAATCCTAGATCCGCCCCTGGTCCTGGGAAATTGTGAAATGAAAAATAATTGAAATTGTGGTTAATTGTGGAAATTGTGGTTATTCTGTGCCACCGATTTTCGGAGTTCAAGTTCAGGTTGTCCTTAATGTGACACTGACTATTTTGGGGTGAGATATTTCGTTATTTTAATATGTGGTTGGCTTCAACCAGGTGAGATGACACGAATTCATGTTGGCATAGCTGTTGCTCAATGATAACGTAGCCACCATTTTTATCAGGGTGGGGGGGGGGGGGGGGCACGTCGGTGGTAGAAACAAATTTCGCTCCTCAGACATATGTTGTTGACGGGGGGGGGGGGGGGGGTTCGGGGGGTCGGGTCGTCAGAGAATCTCATTCTATCTATAGTGTACATTTGTTTTTGCTCAGGGGGGGGGGGGGGGGAGCATGGCCCCCTTACCCCCCTGGCTACGTCCCTGCCTGGAGCTGTATTTTAAAATGGTTATTCAGGCAAATTTGGTAAATATCTTTTGTGAAGCGTGATGGCTTGTCATTAAAGGGACATTGCCACCTTTCTGAAAGCTGTCAAATATACGCCGGTTGTACCCGAAAATATGAAGTAAGTGCTGCTGAAAACGATGGTGATATTTTTTCTCTCGAAAACTTCACTCAATTTATAATAATTCAGTTTTTAAAATTTGGGTTGATGACGTCATTATTGAGCTAAATAGAGCTATAGATGCTTCCAAAGTTTGGCACAATTTTTGTCAGACAATTCTGGCGATTCAAATACAAGCAGGTACCAGGTAAACTGTCGCACTCACTTGACCACCGAAGTCTTGTCACTGAAAGCTCCACATACCACATCGAATTCTTGGCATCGTTTGAAAATTGCATTAGAGTTTCACTTTATAGAAGTCTAGTTATCCTGATAAACCCACGGTAAATATAATACACCCAGCGATCGAGAAACGAAACGCGTAAATATCTCCAAGGTTTACCTTAAAACAAGTCGACTACCATCACCATTGGGTAAAGAGAGACGACGTCATCGGCTTTAAACCCCTATTCAAATACACGTGGGGTTTATTTGTTACAATTGTCAAGACCAAGCTCGAATTTCTTTTCGAATAGACCTATGTGATTGTTTTAACTGCTACCCTACTTAATTTCAAAGCAAATCCAACAACATGGCTATCTCAACTCAAAACTAATGTTAAGGTGGGAATGTCCCTTTAACGTCAGCTAGAATCTGACTACTCCCTTGTTTGTCCATTTCCTAGTGTTTAAAATGAGATTGTTGATGCTTGATTACTTTGATACTTTGCTATTCTTTCAGTCGCTTATTTGTGAATCTTGTAGGTAATAGGTAGTAGGAAACCATGCATTTCATTCATGCTTATTGATTTTCCTGCATCCATCCTACCTCAAGGTATTGGCAGTTTTGTTCTGTTGCTGTTCTAGTAATGTTATAAAATCTAAATGTTCTAGCAAAGTATATTTTTAGAATACAAATTACATAACTATTTCATATATTCAAATTGTGAAAATGTATCTTGCCGTGACCAAGCTGGGACTCAAATTGGCCTGGCTGCTAGCACGCCGTGACCTCTTAACTAGGTCAGCCGCCGTGGCTGGAGCCGTGACCAATAAATTATAATTGTCTGCATCTCTAGTCAGAATCACCCCATATGTCTCGCCTCACACTCCCAGCCTCTCGAGGCTGCGGATGTGCAGCAGGAGTGCATCTTGCACTGATTTCAAGCTAGCGTTTCCATCAGTGTCCAGCTTCGGCAGTTTGTCCACGTGGGTTTGTCCACGTGAGCGAAGATTATCTTGGCGGGAAGTGCAAACCTTCCCTTGGAAATCTCAAGGCAACCTGATAGTTCGCCTTGACGACAGATCACCACCTCTAATGCCAGTTTTGCCTCGCCAAACAACAAAGACTTGAGATATACAAGCGTTGATACCTTCCGTATTCCGTAAGTCAACAGCGTCTATAACACTTACCAGGAATTGCTCCCAGAGTGGATCCCATTCCAGCACGTCACCACCAAACCTGGACAGTTCGAGTTTCGGTAGTCTCACAGCCTGACTTGAGCTATTCGATATATTTGGTACGCTTGCTATCTCATGTGGTCCCGCTGACAAATCTGTCCTCAATATATTCTGAGCTCGGTCTGCCTTCAATCAATCGCACTTCCATGGTACTGTCTCTTAGCTCTGCCGCCGTGTCTGCTTCAACCTCCATATTACCTAGTAACTAGCTCTGCCGCCGTGTCAACATCTGCTTCAACCTCCATATCATCCAGTAACACTGTTGGTTCTACGTTAGGGAAAAAACAGGTAATTGCCCCTCCCTCAAACGAAAAATCGGTAGGCAAACGTATGTTTTACCCCCCCCCCCCCCAACCGTTCCGGGAGGTTGTGGTTTTTGTTCCGGGAAGTCGTGATTTACCCCCCCCCGCTCAACGACTTTTCGCGCTGACGACCCGACGCCCCACCCCCTCTCCCGCTCAACGACTCTGCGCAGACAACCCGACCCCATCCCCCCCCCCCCGCTCAACAATTATTCGTGCTGACGACCCGACACCGCCCTCCCATCGGTCAACAACTGTTCGCTGACGAAACTGAGCGAAATTGCCCCCCCCCCCCCCCCACTCGAAACCTATATCCGCCACTAAAAGCTCGATCATTCTTAACATGAATACACATTTATCACCCTATTATAAAACTCAGACAAGGCGCTATCAAGAGCTTCAGCATCGAAGTCGGAATGGATGAGCTTCTCTACTCTTAACTTCTCTATTCTCTGGCGCTGAATTTTCGACACCGCGCTCTATGACCGGACGAAAAAGGAAACATATTCGGCAGGAGAGTCCTTACGACCTCGGCAGGAGAGTCCTTACGACCAAACAGGGTATGCAGTGAGTGATTTCTCGTCATGGCCTTCAAAACTGCCATCTCATTTAAAAAATCCCATTATGAAAGTGACTGGTTCCTAAGGACCAATATTAGGAGCTATCGCAGGCAATGTTAGGACTAAAACTATTCATCTTGCACAGCTGAAATATTTGGTTGCTCAATCACCTGTGACATGATTTCATCAATGTTCAATGTTCTAAATTAGTTGTTGACAAACGAACCCTTTCCACCTTTCTTTCCCCACCATAACAAAGTAAAATGTAACCAACCCGGAAACAAAGCGATTGTAATTTGTTTTAGAATGGTACAGGCATGGCCATAAGTAGTATACGGCTTGGTGGCGAGATATTTCTAGCCGGAAATGCATTCCGTTTTGCTCTGTGCAGGCGACGCATTGTCTGTCATTGATCCCATCCTTTGTCCGTGTGTGCCTTTTATATCCATTTGCCTTGTTTTTTCACCAGCTTCGTGATATTGCAAGCATAGGCGTGTCCAGGATTTCGCCAAGGTACCCGCGGCCAGTGTTATGGACCTCCGGAGCGTCAGGGCCCCTTTCCAAGACTGAGGGCCCTTTTACCACCACCCCAGCGAACAAATGTTGTTAAGCTGGGAGTAGGGTAAATAATGAAAATGCGTTGTTGAGCGCGGGGGTAAATAATGTAAATATAAAGTTCATCTCACATCCAACATATTTTTAAGTCATGATTTGAAGGAAGGGTTCTTATCTGGAACTGAAACATTCTTAAACGGTTCTTATCTGGCTTAAAATAGACCTCTGTGGCCTGTGGGTCTATTGGGCCCACCAAGGCCTCGTAAGATTGGTCTTGAAGGGCCTTGCAGGGATCCCCCACAGACCGGCCAAGGGCGATCTAAGACCGACCGAGCATGCCACAGTTTGAACGAGGGTCCCTCACGCTGACGGAGCGTCCTTTCAGGCCGGTGCAGGGCCCCTTAGGCCGACTGAGCGCCTGTCGGACCGACCGAGAGCACCCTCAGGCCGACTGAGGTCCACTCAGGCCCATCAAAGGCTCCCTCAGGTCGATCGAAGGCCCCTAGGGGCGGCTCAGTGCACCCTCAGGCCGATTGAAGGCCCCTTGAGCCGACCGAAGGGCACTCTGACCGACCAAGGGCCCCTCGGACAGATCGAATGGTTTATCAGGTCCATCGAAGGCCCTTCAGGACGACCGAGGGCTCCTCAGCCGGTCAAGGGCCCCTCAAGCCGACCGAGGGCTACCTCAGGACAACCCGAGGGCCACTTGGACTGTCCTAGGTTCATATCAGGCTGACTGTGGGCCCTTCAGGCAGACCGAGGGCACTCTCATGCCGACTGAGGGCCTTCTCAAGCTGGCCGAGGGCCATCTCAGGCCGACCAAGCGCCTCCCTAGGTCATCCTAGGACGACCAATGGGCCCCTCAGGCCGCCTGAGGAGTGACAGAAGAAGGCCTCAGACCGACAGAAGGCCCCTCAGGGCTCAGGCGGCCCGAGGAACCTCATGTAAACCAAGGGCATCCTCAAGCCGGCCGAGGGCCATCTTAGGCCGACCGAGGGCCCCTCAGGCCATCCGAGGGCTATCCTAGGACGACTAAGGGCCGCTCAGACCGACTGAGTGCCCCTCAGCCCGACTGAGGGCCCCTTGGGCCGACTCGGGCCCTTCAGATAGCAGGGAACAGACCATTGACTCAGAACCCCTCAGGTCGACTCAGGGCCCCTCAGACTGAAGACCTCCCTCAGGCCGATTGAGGGCTCCCTAAGGCCGACTGAGTGTCCCATCAGACTAACTCAGGCCGACCGAGGGCCCCTAAGGCCGACTGAGGGCTACCTCAGGCCGATTGAGGCCCCCTCATGCCGACTGAGCACTAACTCAGGCCTACTGAGGGCCTCTCGGGCCGACTCAGGCCCCTCAGGCCGACTGAGGGCCCCCTGAGACAGACTGAGAGCCCTCTCAGGCCGACTGAGGGGCCATAAGGCCGACTGAGGGGCCCATAAGGCCGACTGAGGGGCCCATAATGCCGACTGAGGGGCCCTTAAGGCCGACTGAGGGGCCATAAGGCCGACTGAGGGGCCCATAAGGCCGACTGAGGGGCCCATAAGGCCGACTGAGGGGCCCATAAGGCCGACTGAGGGTCCCCTCAGACTAACTGAGGACCCCTAAGGCCGACTGAGGGCCTACTCAGGCCGACTGAGGGCCCCTCAGGGCGACTGAGGGCCCCTTCAGGCCAACTGAGGGCCCCTTCAGGCCGACTGAGGGCCCCTTCAGGGGACTGAGGGCCTCCTCAGGCTGACTGAGGGGCCCCTTCAGGCCGACTGAGTGCCCTTTCAGGGTGACTGAGGGCCCCCCGCGGCCCGACCGATCGTCCCTTAGATCGACCGAGGGTACTTCTGGCCAGTCAAGGGCCCCTAAGACCGCATAGGGCCAAAAAAAAAGAAAAAAAAATGGGCTCCTCAGCTCGAGGGGGCACCCGGCCCGCGGGCGTCCAGGCGGGCGTCCCTTGGATACGCCCCTGATTGCTGAGCGTTTATGCTGAGCTAAGTGTGAATGGACGGTTTCAAAACAAAACAAAAATGTACAATATTGTGTGCAGTCTAACCAACATCTTTATGTTTGCAGCAGTATTATTGATAAATCATTCGAGCATTGTGTTACGTAAACGTGAACCAAAAATTAATAGTCCTTTTAACACAAATAATTTGTTTTCATAAAACATGCATTTCTACGGCTTGCCGATGGCTCGAATGCCGATGGCCAAGAGCATCTTTTGTATGAGGACCGATTTAAAGAGAAGCAATTTCATATCTTGTTTTATAACAATGCGGAAGAAACAAATTTTGCACAGAGGAACAAACTGTTCTCCGTTTATGACATAATTCCATAATGTATATTTCTGTTGGTCGCATTAAAATATCAGTTGGAGTGTGACACATTGCTTCTCAATGTCAGATTATATGCCTATGCGCTTAGTAAGGTGATGGCAGTCATGACTCGGCCCCGTATCCTGTTATGACTAAGCAGCTTTGGGAGGGGAGAGGCGGCAGCAGAGCTCGAGCCACTCCGCTTCCTGTTCCTCCCCCCCCCCCACCCCCCCCCCTCCGCTGCTGGTGATTCACACCGACAGGGGCTGCTCTGACCTCACATCTGACCGCTGACCACGGTCAGAGGTGATGCGCCGGTCCCACGGCTCCATCAGTAGTCAGTCAGCGCCGGTCACGAGCCGGACTCGGGCCGCCCGCCGCGCCGCCCGATCGGGCGTCACGAACCTCTGTTGCTAGCGCAGGCTCCGCCACTTGCTCGGCACCGGCCACCGAGCTCCCCCTGATCAGCCTACCTATAGCGAATATCACGTCCCGGCACCGGCCACCGAGCTCCCCTGATCAGCCTGCCTATAGCGAATATCACGTCCCGGCACCGACCACCGAGCTCCCCCTGATCAGCCTGCCTATAGCGAATATCACGTCCCGGCACCGGCCACCGAGCTCCCCCTGATCAGCCTGCCTATAGCGAATTTCACGTCCCGGCACCGGCCACCGAGCTCCCCTGATCAGCCTGCCTATAGCGAATATCACGTCCCGGCACCGACCACCGAGCTCTCCCTGATCAGCCTGCCTATAGCGAATATCACGTCCCGGCACCGACCACCGAGCTCCCCCTGATCAGCCTGCCTATAGCGAATATCACGTCCCGGCACCGACCACCGAGCTCCTCCTGATCAGCCTGCCTATAGCGAATATCACGTCCCGGCACCGACCACCGAGCTCCCCTGATCAGCCTGCCTATAGCGAATATCACGTCCCGGCACCGGCCACCGAGCTCCACCTGATCAGCCTGCCTATAGCGAATATCACAACCAAAAGCAGCCGTGATACGACGTCTCTCTGGACCTACTACAGGGTAGGTATTTCTACTACGTACTGCTACGCTGATGTTTTTGTTTACGATATGGTATTGATCAGTGACTGTCCAGTCCGTGTAGCTTAGCTGGAAGAGCGCCGGGCTGTAGCTTAGCTGGAAGACCGCCGGGCTGAGACCTTGTTCACTCTGGCGTGTGAGCCCGATTCACTTCTGCGCTCACCATTTGCTCCTGGCCGGTATGACCTGCGGTCGGTGGCAGTGGCAGCCACCGGTCACATGACGTCATGCACCGTTTTACCACTTGCTTTTTGGCATACCTAGTACCTACCTGTGGCAAGTCGTACTGTTAACACACCGCTTCATTCATATTACCATATGTAGTATAGCTTTCGGAACGCGCAGTGGGTTTTCAGCTTTACATGTCAAATAGCATTAGCATTGGTAGGAGCCTACCTTTTATTACATTCAGTATACTGTATGGACGGACATGCCACCGGCACATGTCAGTTTAGACTCACAAGTACGCCAAGTTGACCTTCTGATTAGTCCTTACCAGGGCTGAGTCATACCACTGGCACATGTCAGTTTAGACTCACAAGTACGCCAAGTCGACCTTCTGATTAGTACTTACCAGGGATGAGACATGCCACCGGCACATGTGAGTTTAGACTCACAAGTACGCCAAGTTGACCTTCTGATTAGTACTTACCAGGGCTAAGATATACCACCGGCACATGTCAGTTTAGACTCACAAGTACGCCAAGTTGACCTTCCAATTAGTACTTACCAGGGCTGAGTCATCGCTAAATTAGCGCCGACTCAGCACTAACGCGGTTAATTAGCGGTAATTAGCGGTAATTAGCGGTAAGTGGCTCATGGAACGAACTGGAAACGGTTTCAGCGCAAATGGATGTACATGGTGTGCCATACGCGAAACTAGCGCTCGGCGGCGGAGCGCCCGCCTGGGCGTGCTGCCATTGGGTTTTCGGTCTAAAACTGCACGTTTCGAAGTCTAGCAGAAAGACTATAAGGAGTAACAAATATGTTATCTGGATCCTGTTAGATTATGCAATGTGCTAGCATTCTACACTATTGCCAAAGACATGACACCACCGCCGACACAGCTTGAGACATTTTCAGAGAAAAATATTGGTGTATTTCCAATGTTAAATCTCGGGAAATCGCCTGATTTAGGGTGAACGGCGGCGCAATACCAAATATATCTTAAAAACTAAGCATGATATCAAAAATGTGCTTTGACTCTTGAGAGAAGACACTTCAATTACCATACCAACCAATTGTGAGTCCTCCGCCTTTGGTGCCGTGTCCGCTTTGCCAGGCTAATTGCATGCAAGCTACGTCTGCAACTCAACGCAGATGTTAGCTGGTTCTTAAATATGAGCGTAAACAATGGTTTTGTCAATTAAGGACGAATAACACTATCGAACGCGATGACTAAGGAACATCTTATCAAATTTAACATAATTTATTTAAAACATAATTTCTCTAGGTTGTTATTTCATAACGGCCCACGGACGGGAGGTCGCGCCGTGGGTGTAAGTTGAAAGAATATTTATATTTTCATATTGATAATGGCTCCCGACTCCTGCGTCCTGAACTTCACACATCTTCTGGTAATTTCAATTTGGAGGGAAAGGACTCCTAGAATTTCATGCAGCCAGTGTAAACTGTAAGGGAACATTATGAGCTTCATTATATAACATATAGTTTATCTCAAGTGCCCACCTCACTTACCTAAGTTTCGAATTTCCTACTCAAGTGTTATTATTATAAAGTCATGTCATGTCAATTGTCAATGTATAGGTTGGTAGCGGTAGGTGCCCAAGCGATTTGTTGGACCAATCGGCTATGTCTTGATGCATATGTCTTGACCACATGGCTATGTGATGTATGACTGAAACAATCAAACCATACCCAAATCTACAGTTGATTTCATTTTAATTTGTGTTTTGTCTTTCTTGTAAATGTCCTGGTGGGATTGAGCGTTCCATGTGAAACAAGGAAACCTACTTAATTATTTCAAATATGACCACAACTCACAAGAAATCTTACACCACTCACATTGAGTGTGGGAGTTTTCAATCATGACAAATGCATTCTTATATTGTATCACCACAAAAGGTTGTTGTTGCTGGTTTAGGGTATGTAGCCGTGCCGTGGCGTGAGGCTACCACAAAAGGTGAAATATGCTTACACTTTTGAATGGGTGCGGGTGGGAACGAAACCCTTCAGTTATGAAATGGGGGTGGAACGGGTTTTGATCTGGCTGAATGGGCTGGAACGGAAGGGGGGCTGAAAATGTGTCCCGTGAAGGGGTCTAGTATATTGTCGACGGGTCAGTCAACGCTCGTAAGTCGTAAGTGTGTACAGTTGCACTGAGAGACGCTCGAGCAGGCTCCTAGAATTGCTTTGGAGCTGGAGTGCGGAGTGGCAAATTCTGACTAAAAATAAGTATAAAGAGTGGAAAATTCAACCAAAAAGCATATGTACCAGGCTTTATCACCCAATTACCTGCCCACCACAATTAGTTATTACCAATGCCAATTCTTACCTGTCTTTCCATCCACAAGCTGTCCCTATAATTACATCCATAAATCAGTATCGGGTTTCCAATTATCCAATACATTTTAAAATAAGGAGTGGAAAATTCACAGTAAAACTCAGGAAAAAGAGTGGAAAAATAGTATCCATAGGGTGTCATTTTCCACCCAAATTTCCCAATGCTAGGACACTGCGCTCGAGACTCTGTAGAGTTCTATGAGACCGTACAGGCAGGCGCTAATCCTGTCTCTGCAGAAAGACAGGATTTGATGTTTGGAGACGGCTTAACAACATGAAATGGTCTCGGGTTCTCAGAATGAAGACACTTTATCTTCGCTGAGAATGTATCAGTGTAGCGTAACATTCTCAATGAACTTATTGTGAGTCCATGTAGATCGCGAGGCATTCTCCACCGATATAATTTAGTTCACATAAATGGCCTCAGGTTCTCAGAATTAACACTTTATCTTCGTTGAGAATGTATCAGTGTTGCGTAACATTCTCAATTAGCTTATTTTGAGACCATGTAGATCGCGAGGCATTCTCCAGAGATGATTTAGTTCACCTTGAGAACCTTGGCGTATCACGAGACCAAAATATCCTTTTATAAATCGTCCTCTACATGGTCTCTGAGAACATTCCAGTCTACCATATATTGAGCTCCGCTCGCAGCCCGCGTTGCATGCTTGTCCACCTCACCCAAAAACAGAACTTATCGCACTTCATATATTAGCATAAGCCAATGAGCCAACCAACCATAAGCCAACCAACCAAAGCCAAACTGTGCGTCTACTGTGCGCAGTGCACGCCCCCCCCCCGTCCCTCACAAAACGTAGCTCTCAAAACAAATGCCCTTCAGGCCATCAATGACCCTCAGCCCAGCATTAAAATTAAAACGTCTTCCCAACAGCGCAAAACCCTACAAAAAGTGGCTCCCCACACATTCAGCATGATCTTACAGCGCCAACCGCTTGGCCAGCTACCAGCATAAGCGTGACACGGTAGAAGGTGGGTTGGTTGCCGCTGGTTGCACGCCGCTCGCCACGGCCCAACGGCTGGGCAAACACGGTGTGGGCGACGGCCCACAACATAACAGCCGCCGCCAGACCGCGCACCTCCGCCACCGCCAGCCTCTCCACTTCCAGAATGAAGCCACCGCCATGCGCGGCCAGAAGCCTGGCCGGGCGCGCACCGTCAACGAGCAGGCGGCAGAGGTCCGTCCCCAGTAATGCCAGTAGGGCATCCAACGCAGCGTCCTCTGGAAACACGCGGGGCCGGGTGGCTCAGTTGGTAGAGCGTCTGACTCGGAATCCAAGGGTTCCGGGTTCAAGTCTGGCTACTGGCGCAAGTCATTCGGTTCCCCGCCCCGGAGGGGAGTGGTTCTCCTCCCCACCCGCGGCGGCATATAGCTATAGGCTGGACTACGGGGTGGGCGAGAACAACTCCCCTCCCACCCCCCACCCCCCAAAAGAAAAAAAGAAGAAAACACGCAAAACACGATACAAACATTAGCAGCATTCCGCCAGCAGCACCGTGACTACAATGACGGCCAACAGATTGTCCCAGTACAAACACAGCTGCAGTAAATGCAATATATAATTCGGCGATATAACTAATTAATTAAATTAATGTTGACAGAACGACCTTCCAGGAATATATAACATGTTGTCAGCAATCAAAGGCATCAGCAATGGACAGCGAAGCAAGTCACATCGTGGGATCAGAAGATATGTTCAAAACATTTTAAAACAAAGTGACAAGGATCCAACCTTCAAATTGAACTCCCAAGTAGTCACACAATATATGACACGTCACAACATGCGCACACTGAGCGCACTGTGATCACTTCATTCACAAATGTTTGGGAGATAATGAATTTAAAGAGCACACTTACCGCTGTTAGTTTTGCTCATCCCCTGGAGCTTCATGGGCACTGCACGCCAGCGCACCTCCCGACTCCTCCCTCATTGCTGGTCGGGCAGTAATGTGGGCGAACTCAGCCCATATCTGGAAAATACATGAGTCAGTTCACATTAAACTGAAATAGAACGACCACATAGCCCTGAAAATAAGCCAGCACACCGTTAGTTAAGGCTCAAATAATGACTCAATAATCCTCGCGATTTGCAGAAAACACAGTAATCAGATGTCAAATTTTAAGTTGACTTTTATTACACCCACAAAGCCCATCCAGCCTATCAAACAAAGAAACCAAAAGACCTAAACGTCAATGTCAACCTCAGATGGCGATAGATCAACAATTACCAAAACAACACAATCATTTAACCAGTAAGGCGCCCGTAGTTGGCGATGAGCGAGCGAGCGCGTTAGCGTCGCCACGGGCCGGGTCGCTCATATTCAGGTTTTCCTCAGACAATTAGGGGTGATCTATAAAATGCACTTTTCCGAAACTAAAAAAACAACACTCCGAACCTGTTCCACGGACCTTAAAAAGAAGACTTGGTACATCGCTTTTGGTCCTCCTTTCCAAAAAAAACATACCACCTCGAAAAAACGAAACCTTGCAAAAATGCATTTAATAGCAATGGCAGGACGCCACAAAGTGGTCGTTCGCCCCTCTATTATTCTCAATAACTTCCGATCCGCTTCAGTGACCTCGATAAAGCTTGGTAGGCTGGTAAAACGATTCATTTTACACATTTTGACGCCAGAAAAAGTCCCAGGTCAGGTCACCGAGTTATGACGTCACGACCAAAAATATGCGCAACGGTTTTTGAGCTGATGGATGCCCTCGTGCTACTTTATTCATTATTATAATCACTTGGCGTTAGCAATGGATCATGACGGTCATCAGTGGCGGTTCCAGGTGGGCATGCCCCCCCCCCTCTTGAGCCTTGAAGGGCCCAATAGCCCAAGGGGCCCCATAGCCGATCGAAGTGACTCGAAACGAATTTCATCCCGTTTTCAAACAAATCGCAAGTAAATTTGCACACTCTGACCTCCAAAGGGCCCATTATGGCCTCCAGAGAGCCCACTCTGGTCTCTGTAGGGGGCCACTTCGGCCTCCAGAGGGCCCACTCTGACCACCGGAGGGCCCATTCTGTCTTGAAGAGGGCCCATTCTGGTTTGAAGAGGCCCATTTTAGCATGTGAAAGGCATATTTTGAACTAAAATGGTCCATTCTGGCCTACATTTGTCTTCAAGGTCAAAAGGGCCCACCAAGGCTCGAGGGGGCCTACTAAGGCCTGAGGGGGCCACTTTGCTACTGGTCCCCACCTTGACCGAATCCTGGATCCGCCACTGACGGTCATAATATAACTTGCTTTGAGCCAGATACAACATGGCTCAGGAAGTCCATCCTCTGGAAACCAGATGGGCCTCTGGAGGCCAGAGCGGGTCGTCTGGAGGTCAGAGTTAGGCCCTCTGGAAGCCAGAGTGGGCCCCATGGAGGTCAGATGGGTCCTCTGGAACCTAAGGAGCCCCTGGCTGGTCTGGGAGTGCCCAAACTCTGGTCTGAGCCCTAGGCTAGGTAAGATGGTCCCTGGTCCCAGGCTGGGTCTGAGAAGGCCCTCAGACCAGAGTCTGAGCACTCTCAGACCAACCAAGGGCTTCCTAGGTTCCAGAGAACCCATCTGGCATCCATGAGGCCCACTGGCCTCCAGATGGTCCACTTTGGCCAGGCCAGAGGGCCTACTCTGGCCTCCAGAGGGCCTACTATGGCCTCCAGAAGGCCTACTCTGACCTCCAGAGGGCCTACTCTGACCTCCAGAAGACCCTCTCTGGCCTCCAGAGGCCCATCTGGTTTCCAGATGGCCCATCTGCCTTTAAAAGGGCCCATCTGGCTTCCAGATGGTCCCTGTGCTTTTCAGAGGACCACTATTTGCCTTACAGAGGGCCACTCTGGCATCCAGTGGTTCAGTTCCGACCTCCTGAGGGCCCATTCTGACTTCCTGAGCCATGTTGTATCTGGCTCAAAGCAGTTATATTATGACCGTCAGTGGCGGATCCAACCAGACTAGAATCAATAACTAGTCTGGTTCAGCTCAATGCAATAGCAATGGTTCAGCTCAATGCAATATAAATATTGATATGACCGGTGTGTAGGCTGCCACAACAAGCACAGTACTCTTAACTCATATTTGTCTACGCCCAAAAACAAATTTAACCCGCGAGTCACGGGGGGGGGGGGGGGGCTTTTTTTAGCCCCCCCTTAGGAATATTACGAATATCTCAATAACTAATGCAGATATCGACGCCAAAATTTCAGTACCTTTCCGGGCATCATTTTTACACCTTTTGACAAAAAAATGGAAACATTTCGTCCGACATTTTTCGAGATATAGTGAATTTAGTGACGTCACTAAACACGATTTTGACTCCAAAATTGGCTAAGCTTTGCCAGGCCGTACAAATGCCGCATTTAAAGCAAAATGCAATCTAAAAACGCTTAAAGGTAGACAATTACAAGGGCTACAAACCGGCTATCTTGAAATTTGGAACATTTGTTTTTTTTACCCCAAAAACTTCCCAATTTTTTGTTGTTGTTGAAAAAATGCTCACAAAATCAAATTTTTCAAAGATATTGAAAAAAACGGAATATATGTCAGATAACGACATATGGGCAACTATCATACCAAATTTCAAAATGATATAATCTGTTTTGACTGTCATGGCATATAAAGTATGGGTAAATCATGACGTCATATTTTGAAATTGCGTTTTTTGGCTTTTATTGACAGGATACAGACAAATAAATGCCAACATTGTTTTTTTTTGGATAAAACTGATATAGAAAAATGTTTTTTTCATTTCGATTTATCAATTTCAAATTTTGACCTTCAATGACCTGAACTTGACCTGAACTTGACACTAACTTCACGTAAATATAGTCAGGTGGTAAAATGACTACCACTATCGAATTATACGCGTAAAAGCATCCATAAAACATGTGCTGCATGACTTTCGTAGATATTTTGTGTGTAGTGACATTTTGTGACCTGACCATGACCTTGATCTATTGCAACAATCTCACTTTAGCTCATGTGAGATATGTATCATACCTTTGACAGCACTTTGGGTGATTATAGGCGCAATCGAAGGCCATGGATGGCAAGTATTGTCCATAAACTCAAATACCTCGATTTTGACCTTTGACTTGACCGTGACCTGACATGTGACCTTAATTTGCCATTTTTAAGTTTGCGTGAGACTTATATCATTGAGCGCTTTCGAATGCCGCCTTGTGCGTCCCGCTGCCATCATTGGTTCTGAAGATACCAGGGGGGGGGGGGCTAAAAAAAAACCACGGTGAGTCGTGTTACAGAATATACCCCAGTAACTGCCGGGTTAAAGGAAATAGTTTACCTTCAGAAAGTTTATCAGAACAAGATGATTATATTTTTAATACAATTTCTTTTTATATTATCAAAAATGGACATACATCGCGCAATTCAGGACAGGTCGTAAATGATTTATTGTATGGTGTGTGTTATAGTGCCCTGGTATGCGCCATGCGGCACTGCAAATGGAATGCAGGGCATATTGACCCTGTCCAGGTATGTCGGGCACGTAAAACTTTCGTCTATAAATTCTGCCTGCCAAAAGGAATTGCGCGATCGGGTGGTGAGGTCAGGACCTGCACAACAAGCTCTGCTTAGCGCGGGTCCTGACCTCGGAAATCCATCCATACAAAACATTCGAACCATTTTTTTAAAATATATATATATTCCTTTTGTAGCGCTGCATTCCTCCGCCAAAAAGTCAATATCTTCAGCTGGAGTTTCAGCCAAACACAACTTGCAGATCGGAGTTTCCAACACCGGCTTCAAAACTGCTATTTCAGGTTAAAAAAAAACATGTTGAAGGTGAACTATTTCTTTTAACCTTCCCAAAAATATTGTTTCCTATATCACGTCACATTATCAAGCGCCGCCGCAATACAGATACCTAATACAGCACTCTAGGCTTTCAAACATATTTTCATATTCACAAGCAAAACCTAAATATTTAATTTATACCCATGGATGAGGGAAGAAAATAGATTTGCTGTAAACAATGAATGGTTGTGTTCAAAAGACGCATTTTTGACGGTTCCTGATCATGGAATGTAATTAATAGTTGCAAGACTATGAATTTCTGTAAAACCCACGCTATCAATAGTCAAGGGTGCTAAAGTCGATAACGCCATTGGCACAATGCGCTGGCACATCAATCAATATGTAGATCACGCTCGTCAAGGTCACTTTCCATAACAAATGTTGGACAAGCATACCTACCCATTTTTTGGGTACAATCAAGGCCCTATAAGAAGGTACCTTCATTCAGCAATTTGATCAAATCTGACTCACTGGTGTTAACATCCCTGTCTATGCCACATCACATGATCACAGAATCACTTTCCCCTATACAAATCAATAATACATTACTATTTTTAAAGATTATACAGAGTTCTACCCAGCTGATTTGTAGAACAAAACTGCAAGAAAGACTGATTAAGATGTCCAAGTTATTTAAATACAATGTGGCTCCTAAGCCACTCCTATTTTGACAGTGAATGGGTAAAGATAGGATAAAAGTCCAATCTCCACATGTCCAAAATTCAGACTGGTTATTGGTTCAACTTTTTTGGAACGATTCAATCACGACTCATTTTGGAATCTGAATGATTCAATCACCGTTCGATTCATGGATACAATTTTTAGAATTTATTCCTTCTGATTCAAAGAATCAAAACAAATATTTTAATCGATTCACGTTTGGTTCAACATTTAAATATATGAGGTGAATTCATGTCCAATCAATACAAATGTAAACATGCATATATATGATCATTAAACCATTGTTACAGCAATAGTATTTCAGTATAAATGAATGTAGCCACTGTGACCGCATGTATTTGTACAATTTACCAGTGTACTTGAATCGTTAAAGTTTTTTTATTCAATCAGCCTGGATTTGATGCAGCTTTTGATTCAATCATGATTCATGAATCACAAGATCTGGTGGTGAATCAATTATGTTTTGATTCAATGAATTTTGATTGAACGATTCCAATTGATTCAATCAGTGTCGAATCAATAACCAGTTTAGTACGTTTGTCCTGATTCAAAGAATCTGACTCCAAATCCTGGACATTTCATGCTATCAGAATGCAGACAATACTGACACATTGTTTACATTCTGATAGCATCAAGTCTGACGATAGGAAGAATCCGTGATTACAGCATATTACCCTTACTCCTTCTCTAATGTTAGAAGGCTTACGCCTTACACCACAAATGTAGAATTGTCGATCGCCCAAATTTGGAATTTAATGACATCACATCCGAGCATATGGCAGCTACAGGGATGACAACCTAGGACTATACACTGGGTACAGGGCACTATACACTGGGTACTCCAAAGTTTTTTTAAAGTATATACTATAAATATACTATAAAGACTAAAAAACATACCAAAAAATGAAGGTCACTACCAGATTTGGAATAATATACCATATATGGATGCACGATATCCGCGGCAAGTATGGCGTTTGTGTTCCGATGAACAATTATACACTGCATTAGCAATTAGAGTATTCTATTTACGTCCGTCAAGCATATTAAGTCGTAAGACGAATTTGTCCAACTTCTTATTACTTGATGTGTAAATAAATATAACTAGTCTGAATGTGAAAAAAGAAAAAAATATATATACATATTTGTGCGGCCTTTGCTCCCGTGGTATTTGTCAAGGACCTATATCAATATTGATATACTATTAGTAAAGTAATCTTGGATATACTATTCGTCACCGACGGCGGTATTGGTCTGCGTCTCGCTGTAAGTTCCATCTTCTGTTTAGTTAGTTGAATGTATTTACAATGGAATTATTTAAGTTTTGTCAATTCTTTCAGCAGTCATTGTCGTGTAGGCATTGATTTCTAATCATTGGGCATGGCTTGTTCTAAACATGCAGTTTCAATATCGCTGTGGACCCGGTAAGTTCAGTAATTCACCTCCCCAGTTAATGTTGTTCTTGAGGTCCCTTATAGAAGAATTGAGTATTTTTTACGACAGACAGTAAACTGTACCAGTAATACCAAAGTTATGTCGTCACCAAAAACTATATATAATTGAACCTGACCTAATTGACCTTTACAACAATTATGGTCGCAGGGACCCATGTTTAGAACGCTCCGCTCACATGCACACGCTGCACTGCATAACCTACTGGGGAGGGTGGAGGGTCGCCCCGCACCCCCAGACCATCTTGTAAACAGATAACCCACATTTCAGTCTGTCGTAATATTACCGTCAGCTGACTACTCTTCTTCTATTGGGGACCTCAATAACACCATAAACTGGGGTGGTGAATCACTGAATTATTACCCAAATGCCCTGGCGACTAGCAAAATATTGGTAATTCTACCTTCTTCATTAAGTTTGAAGAGTTGTCTTGCATTCTGCATTGCCTATTTCTACCTTCTTCATTTAACAATTTTGTAGATGATTTCCAAAATGCCTGCAAAAGGTGTCTTACCCCACCCCTCTGGGCAAGACGCCCCATCCCCTTGAACTCAGCGCCTATGGGGAGTAGGTGGAAAACCAAAAATACTGTTTGATAGCTCTTCATAAATCATGTTGAAACTATTTCTGTGACTACTTTTGGGCTCGTCAATATTTCACCACAATATTTTGCTGGTCCTCTGACAAAATCTGCCCGGCTCCCCTGGCTCGCCATATTGATATCCCTTGGACCAGGGTGAGAGTTCCAGTTAGCACATGCGCTGGAGCCGAATCGGCTGAGCCGGAAACCGAGAGTGGTGGCCGCTTTTCTGAGTGTACTGCACGACAGTTCCCTTCCGTACCCGCTGCTGCTAGCAGGGCCTTTGCGCGCGTTCGCACATTTATTCGCACGAAGACGGTAAATGGTGCTCGGCGCGCGGAGGTCATGGAAAGGCGGCGGCACGGAAGCGCGAACAGTGCGTCACGAAAGCCTAAGCATATCGGGTCTCGAGTCCGGGTACGGACTACGGACAGTGTGAGTGCCGTTGTCGTGTTGTGCCGCTGCAGCTTATCGGATCCCGAGTACGGGTACGGATAGTGTGAGTGCCGTTGTCGTGTTGTGTCGCGGCAGCTGATTGGGTCTCGAATACTGAATTTCTTTTCACATATTTCCTGTTTTGGCTTCAGATTTGATACGGCTTGACTAGTGGGAAGGACCGTTTTACCGAGGAAAGATGGTATGCTATTTAGTAAGAGTATATCGATTGTAACACTTATAATTTTCAGTTCTTGTTGATTGTTTTAAGACTTATCATTACTAATATGGACCACAACATGCCAATGGCCATTGTTAATATACATGAGTTTGAGAAGAAGGCCAGTCCCAACATTGCGCTTGAAAATGAAAATTATATTTCATATTTCCCGTTCCTGTTATCAAATTATAACACACAGGGCGCCATATATTGCCAATATTGTTGTGTCCAGATGTCCGGTGTCGGAAACAGTCATCCGACACCGCCCCCAGATGGCCGGCCGGACAGACCCGGCCGAGCACAACGCAGCAGCCGGACAGACCTGGCCGACCCCAACGCAGCAGCCGGACAGACCCGGCCGAGCCCAACGGAGCAGTCGCGTCTGAGTTGCCCGCGTGAGAACGTGTCGAATACAGTCTCCGTTCCGTGGCGTGTTTGTCCCAGGGACTACGCAACACCACATATAACGTTGTTCTCAACGACTGCCAATAAAACCTTTGCCTTGCCGGGATTTGATTCCATGCTCTTGGACTACATCATAGAGTCATACTTTGGCCAATAACTCGAAAACTATTGGTTGGGCTTGCTATTTCAACCCAAAAAATCAAAATATAAATGCTTTGGCTTTATTCTATGGGTATCATTTATGAATCTGATAAGAACAGTTAAAATTGCGTTTGACAAAAATAATCGCAACATCGCAGAGCAACTGTGATGTTAGTTACCTAATTAGCACTTGCACAATTAGCACATTTGCTTAAGTAGATACAAAGTTATCTCATATTTTTTTTAATAAGATTTCCTGATTCTTATCATTTAGTTATACCAAATAAAAGAAGCGCAAAACACCGCATGTTGCCGATCAAACTCTGTATGTAGCCACTTTTACGATAAAACTATTGGCATCCCCGGGATTCGATCCCGCGACCTTCGACTATATCGTTGAGATGGTGTCATACTTTGGTTAATAACTCGTGAACCGTTGATTGGGCGTGACACTTTGACCCCAAAAATCGAAATAAAAATGTTACCGCTTTCTTTCTGTGGGTTTGATATATGAATTTGAGGTGAAGAACAGTTCGAAAATCGAGCTGGAAAAATAGCAATTTAACATGGAACCCTATGGGCTAGTAGTGAAAGTCACGCCCATGCTACCATATGACTTTGGACCCCCCGCTGGAGATAATACTATAGCAACGCACCTCCCAAATTTTGGGAGCATGACAACCTTGGGAATCGGTTTTGTCTACAAAATGGTCTGGGGGCCACAGGCCCGCGGTTTTTCTGCAGCGAGCAACGCGAGCAGAGTATAAACGTGGGTCCCAGCGACTGTAATGCTGTGAAGGTTAGGTCATGTTTGATTATGTTTTATACTTCAGCTGTGGCAGACATGGTGGTAATACTTCAGCAACACACCGGCCAAATTGATTGGTTGGGAACAGTGGGTACGGTGTTAAAAAATGGGTCCAAATTACCATAGTTGGTGTATACATCATTGTGAAGTGTATATTGACATTGGTGAAATGCTCGATTTTTCAACATCTTGAGCACTAGGTTAAAATCTACAAAATGACCAGCTGATACTGACGGCCGACGGGCTAGGATTGTTGAGGATTATCACAGGAACAAGGCAAAGGGCCAAAAGACGGACACAGCAACAACGGACAAACATCTCAAACTGTGAATTGTGATAAACTAGACATCCTACCTCATGCAAATTATCTTCCATATACATTTGACTACGATTGTGCAGCCTCACCAACCACTACTTACTCAGGGCAATAGAACACTGGGTACTCCAAAGTTTTTTTTATAGTATATACTAAAAATATATACTATAAAACTAGAAAACATACCAACAAATGAAGGTCA
This sequence comes from Chirona hameri, assembly GCA_036785665.1. Taxonomy (NCBI): domain Eukaryota; kingdom Metazoa; phylum Arthropoda; class Thecostraca; order Balanomorpha; family Balanidae; genus Chirona; species Chirona hameri. The sequence goes on along the minus strand of JAXIVJ010001988.1, from coordinate 100,125 downwards.
CTACCCGATTTGGAATAATATGCCAAATCTGAGCGTTGTTCGGACACACGCTAGCGGCCGCTATTAGCGCTATTAGCGCTTTCGCTCTCCATGGCAACCAGGCGTCAGCCAATGAAAAGCCAGAATGGGAATACGTCATGATAGGAACCGTGGACCCTGCGGAGAGGCTATTTCTGCTAGTGGAAAATCGCAGAAGCGGCGAAAGCGCTAGCGGATGTGTTTCAATAGTGGAGCATGAGACAAATCAAACTGAAATGAAAACAAACAGATGTGATGTGCCCCTGAAGCAGTCTGGAAGTGCTTCTGTGAGTTCTGTCTGTTTCCTGCTGCGTCTGTTTTCGTGACGTAATTGTGACGTCAGCTAGCGAAAAGCGCTAGTAGCGCGTGCCGAACAGCGCTATGGAGGCACGACATTCGCGGCAAGTATGGCGTTCGTGTTTCAATCAAGAATAATACATATTTGTACAGCCTTTGCATTCATTCTCGTGCAGTGGCATTCTTCGTCACCGACGGCAGGGTACTTATTGGTCCGCGTCTCGCTTTATGTTCCAGTTTCTGGTTAGTTAGTGGAATGTATGTATAATTGAATTATTCATTTTTTTGTCAGTTCTGTGAGCAGTCATTGTCGTGTTAACAGCCTTGGAATTTGTGTCATTTTCTGGACTTTTTGGGTCCAAAGAATTTTGCTCTCTTCATATTTCATATTTCATATCAGGCCGCTCAATATTGTTTTCCCCACAAGTTTGGTAAGACTTCGCTCGGCCTTCGGTCTCGCTCGTAATATACATCATTGACACCTAACTGGCTGAATTTGGCGACACTGTGTTGAGATAATTTTGTATGTACTCATTGGTTATTTGCAGAACTTTGTACATACAAGTTATTGGTTCATGTCGTATTCTTCTGCATCCGGCTGTTGCGCTGGCCGCTGAAGCGGCGGAGCCTGGACAGCTCGGCGGCGACTGCTGTGTGTTGAATAGTGCAAGTCTGATCGGGTCTGCTGCCGTTGTACTGTGACTGGCACATGTGAGACCTTCTGCATTTATATTATTGCTAAGCGTATGTATGTATGTATTAACGTAAACAGACCGTTCCACACGACAGGGTTATTCTTCGGTCTTCCATACATGAACATAAAAATGAGTGAGCTAAAACAGTAAAAAGTGAGCTAAAACAGTTTGCCCTGTTTTGCCGACATCGTACAATTATTGAGCAAGTGTAAAATCTAATGGGCGACACTGCATTCAGAACACACTGAGATTAAATATGCGCATTGTATGAATGGACTATACAAGAATGTGCGCTTTCCGTGATTGTTTCTAGGTCGAGGCAAGGCTAGATGTTTCGATTGTCGGGTATCACGCTCCAGTATTTCGTAGTTGAACTGGATGCGCGACGCCAACGACGAAGGTTTCGCTCTAGTTATAACCTTTGCAACATGCACAAGTCAGAGTATTTTACTAAATCTAACGCATTTAGCCAACCTAATTCACGCAATACATCAGAGATGTGGTCGTATTTCCTGCGTCCTGATATGACTCGTGCGGCAAAATTTAAGATTTTTTGGATGTTCTTAAGAGACGTCACACTGGCACTGCCATACACTTGTACACAGTATCTCACATGTGATAGCACCAGACAATCGACAATGCGCGGCAACACTTCAGCGGGCAAGGCATGCTTTACATGGCCTAATCCGATCAAAATTCCAAAGCAGCGATCAGTGATGTTTTTGATATGATATTCCCATGACAATGTTTCATCCATCACCACTCCTAAATTTTTGACTTTGTTGGAACATTGAATTTGCTCTCCCATAAAATAAAATAATGGGGGCTGCGCAATACGCTTTAACTGCCTCCTGTCTCCACACAAAATAAATTCAGTTTTTGCCGCATTAACCTTCATGCCATGTTGTTGGAACCACGTTGACATCGTTACTAGCAACTCTTCCATGCTCCTTTGTAGTTCCCCAATTTGATCTCGAGGGCCTGTGACAGCGAGCTGTGTGTCATCGGCATAACGCACCGATGTGACCTTGAAGCCATTGATTTGAGCTGGAATGTGGCATGCGAGATCGTTGCTAGCAATGTTGTACAGTAATGGGCCGAGACAAGTACCCTGGAAAGTCCCAATTGTGATAGGAAGTGGCTTTGAAAAACTTTCCCCTACTTTAACCCGTTGTACGTGTCCGTGTAGGTAGCTTTTAAACCAGCCTGATGAAATTTGCAACAATTCTAATTTATTAATGAGCGTTTTGTGATCAATAACATCGAAGCAGCGACTCAAATCAATGAGAACCAATATGGAAATTTGGGATCGATCCATGCCCCTGAGAATTTCGTCAGTCATTGTCAATAGGGCGGTACATGTCGAATGTTGCGGCAAGAAACCATGTTGATCTTCGCTCAATAGATTTTGGCTCTGGAGGTAGCTTGTCAACTGTTTTTGTACTAACTTTTCTACTACTTTGCATATACCAGGAACTTTCGTGATAGGTCTAAAATTTGATGCTTTAGATGGATCGTCTCTTTTAAATAGAGGAATGACTGTCGCCCTTTTCCAGGCAGAGGGCACGGTTTCAGAGACAAAGCTAGTGTTAATGATATGTAAAAGGTAGCGTCCAATTGCATCAAATGTCAGTTTTAAAATTTGGATTGGGACGTCGCCTTCTATTGAAGAGTCTTTGTTGGGTAGTGAAAATAAAGCACACCTTAGTTCAGTCAACGTGACTGGTGTGAGCCTCATTGACCCAGCGTTGACCCTAGGTAGTCGAGTAAAAAGCTTCTCTCGGCCCGAACGGTCGAAGTCGGCAACCACCTCGTCTCTAGTGTGTGTACCTACTGCTGTAAAGTAATCGTTCAGGTCATCTGGTGTTAAATTTTGCGGTTGCTTTGTGTATCCACGTTTAGGTGCAATTACATATTTTAATTTCTGAAACAATGACGAGGATGTTGAGTTGTGGACGCGGTTTGCTATATCTGCCCGACAGTCTTTGCGAATCGCCCGTTTAGTTAATGTGTTGATTTCCTGATACGCTGGATCGTTTGTTTCTTTATATCGTTTGCGCTGCTTCATCAGATTGAGGGTTTCATTCGAAACCGGTGGGGGACGGGGGTTGTGAACTCTAAATTTTCTGATAGGAGCATGGAAGTCTAACATTTCGTTAAGCGTATTTGAAAAAGCCTCCCACTGCTGTTGACATGTTTCATTTTGTTTTACAACAGAGTGCCATCCAATGTTCCTTACATCAGTCAAAAACGCACCATTATCGAATGTTCGCCATCTCCGGCCCGTCCTGTACTGCGCCCTTTGTCTGGCTCGGGGCACCGTTACTCCCACACATACGCGACGGTGGTGACTCGCGTAATCACATTTTTGGACAGAACACATTGTTAGTGATTGGTCGTTACACAACGAATCAGACATCAGCACAACATCAAGTAATGAGCGCGTACGGTCACGATAAAAGGTAGGTTCGCGTACTACACAGTTCAGCCCGTACCTTTCTAATTCCCGAAGCCTTTCATTTGCTGCTGGATTTGTTTGAGGGTCTGAATTCAGATCACCCGCTAAAATGATACGGTGAGATGAAGAGGCCGTAATTATTTGTTGGATTTGTTCCTCTAAATCGTTGAAATCCGCTTGAATTTGAGCGTGGTTTGATGAAGGTGGTCGATAGACACAAGCCAAAGTGGCTGCTTTCTTTTTGTCAATTTTCACCTTGACCCAGAGCGCCTCTACATGAGAGTCTGATCCAGTCGTTTTCACTTTAATTATATTGGCGGATAAATGTTCCTTCACAAATATTGCGACCCCTCCTCCAGATTTTTTACGTCCTGTTTTTCTGTCCAGCCGAAAAAGGCGATACCCTGGAATTGTAATAAATCGGTCTGGCGTCGTTGACTTCAGATTGGTCTCAGTAAAACATAGCATTTCTGGAGACCGAAGGGAAACATCAGTGCGAATGTCCGGTAATTTTGGAAGAAGGGACTGAACATTTAACAGCTCCAGTGACAGTTTTCCGCGCGTCGTCGTCTCCGATGGAACGCCGTCTGATGCGGTGTTGTTGTCCGGGTGTGTGACACACGCTCGTCTGGTTTGCCTCTCGTTGAGTCGTGGTGGTTCGATAAATTGGCGTGGCGGCTGAGCGAGCGTTCTGTTGCGCTGTGGTGAGGTGTGGCGTCCTACACGGGAGGGCAACGCCCCAGCGTGCTGGAGAGGGTTGTCTGGATTCGGTGTTGGTGGACGCCCTACACGGCGGGGTGGTGTTACCCCAACGTCCGGAGCGGTTTGCTGTTCGCCGCTTCCTCTCGCTTTGGCTCGGCGGACCCTCCACCCGCCGCGACACCCGCGGTGTGCGGGCTGACGGGAGCGGGCCCCCGTCACTGCCCCGTCGCCCGGCATTGTTGACATTAGCCGGGCGACGTCCCCTGGTCAGCGGGTCTCCCTCCGGCTGCCCCGGTTTCCATGACAACGGGCAGGGGGAGCCGGAAGGGTGAAGTCCTCCGCGCTGCCATCGCGCGCATACGCGTCGGAAAAGAAGTAGTTATGGAGAATTGACGCAGGAATCTTGAGAGAATTAAATAACAAGCCCTTCAATTTCACTGTTTCACTGTTGAGTTAAATTGGCACCTTGTCAACTCCAATATTGACACTTTCCACCGCTTTGACTGACCCAGAACTTCATTGAGACGGCTTGACGCAGTTAACACAGCTTTCGAAATATAAATCTTGGAACGTAGTTTTTGAATGATATACACAACTCACAGTACTTGCGGCGTTGCACAATGGTGAAGCTGATGATGATGAACACGTAGACACTAATTTTCACGAGGACTAGCGTTTAATTCCGCGAGTAGAACACAAACACTGCGGAGCGGCCGGGGGTCGCCTGTGTAGCGCGCGCGCCCGAACGACGAGTCAAAGCGTGGCGTTGGTCCAGTCCCTGGGGTGCTTGACAAGGGATTAACTTGGTATGTATCTTAGGATGAGCAGTAGTCGGCTCAGCAGTAGCAGAAGAGGGCTCCTGTAGTCGGCTATCTGGGGCTTCCCCGGCACAAGCGTTGATGTCATGCAGTTTGTTTTCACATTCTGTTGTGTATTTTCCTTGGTGTGAAACATGTGTTATATAAAATATATGTGATTGATCTCATTATAAAGGCATTACACGTGATTTTAAACATTGGTTGATCCAGAACGGTGGTTTCGGGCCTGGGGGATATACAATATATGTGATTGATCTCATTATAAAGGCATTGCACGTGATTTTAAACATTGGCGGATCCAGAACGGTGGTTAATTTTGCTCCGATTTCAGTTTTTTTTTTGTGTTGTGTTGTGTTGTGGGGGGGGGGGGGGGGGGGGGCATGGCCGCCATGCCCCCTTCCCCTGGATCCGCTAGTGATTTTAAATATCACATTTGTATGTGCTCTGCTGTAGTATTTATCCTGATCTAGTCATAAGCATGCTTTAATTTCATCCATATATGTATATAGTGACTATATATATATATATATATATATATATATATATATATATATATATATATATATATATATATATATATATATATATATATATATATATATATATATATATATATATATATATATATATATATATATATATATATATATATATATATATATATATATATATATATATATATATATATATATATATATATATATATATATATATATATATATATATATATATATATATATATATATATATATATATATATATATATATATATATATATATATATATATATATATATATATATATATATATATATATATATATATATATATATATATATATATATATATATATATATATATATATATATATATATATATATATATATATATATATATATATATATATATATATATATATATATATATATATATATATATATATATATATATATATATATATATATATATATATATATATATATATATATATATATATATATATATATATATATATATATATATATATATATATATATATATATATATATATATATATATATATATATATATATATATATATATATATATATATATATATATATATATATATAAATATATATATATATATATATATATATATATATATATATATATATATATATATATATATATATATATATATATATATATATATATATATATATATATATATATATATATATATATATATATATATATATATATATATATATATATATATATATATATATATATATATCTATGTATGTATGTCTGTGTGTATGTGTATGTGTATGTGTATGTGTATGTCTATGTCTATGTCTATGTCTATGTCTATGTCTATGTCTATGTCTATGTCTATGTCTATGTCTATGTCTATGTCTATGTGTAATATAATATATATATATATATATATATATATATATATATATATATATATATATATATATAGTACAAATCAAGAATACTGATGTCTAGATCGGATATTTTGCCACAGTATGTTGCCTAAAATATGATATTCCTAATCACGTACGATACCTATATTTAATATTATTGCATTACTAATGGTCTTCTCACATGATAATAACTAAATAATAAATGCATTAATGAATATATAATACATTATTATTTAGTTGATATCATGAGATCATTAGCAATAATATACTATTTCAAAAAGGCCACAGTCAGTGACTATTCACGTCGTTTCCTCATTCTGTCGAATTGACAAACTATTGTCTGCAGCGGGATTCGAACCCGCGCTTGGCCAACGCTCGATCTGCATGGGTTCACGAGATGCTTAATAGCTCGAAAACGAACCTCACGGCGTACACTTTTGAACCCGGAAATCGAAAGAAAAATGTTCACGCTTCATTTCTAGCTACTTTTTATTGTCGTATCGGTTGCAGGTAAAAAAAACCGTGGGCCCGTAAAATGGCTTTTTAACATGAAACCCTATGGCCTAGTAGGAAAATGTACGCCGTGCTGCCATATGGACTTTGGACCCCCCCGCTACTTACCCAATCCGCCGGACCCAAATTCACAAAAGTACACGTTGAGTGTTGACGTGCGACTCGGCACACTGCACTACCGAAATGGCGGAAATCTGTAAAATTAGTGTTCTCACTTGCTGTTTCCCGAGCCTTCTGGTACATTCTTTTTTTAAACCCTACAAATTCCTCATCACTCTTTAAATGGACACAAAAAATCACTAAGATAAACAAAATTGTTTCATTTCTTATTAAACATTATCTAGAAAATGAAATGTCATTAATGTATACGGGTACCTACTATTTAGAGCGGCCAATATTAGATTTCGCGGAGCTACCCATCCCGCGGTTATTTAATAATTGATATTGAAACATAATTCGTAAATAAGATATACATAAATAATAAAACCAAGAGGAATCGATATCAATGTCATAAACCCAATGTATGTTGTTCTGTAAGTTGAGGTCGACACATACATTTGATGGGTTTGAACAATTAGCAGGTCACTTTCGGATGAATACTGGATGAGGTTGATACGCCGGTTTTCCGTAAATAAATATTGTTTCGTTAACATGTATGTAATATTTAGCAATAATAACAATCAAAAACGAATTGCTAATAGGCAATTATTTGAATACAACTTAGTTCCGCCGTTGCAGTCACAGCGCCACCTGCCGGTGATAAGGTGGCGCCACCTTCATGACATGAGTTCAACGTCACATACGATATGTTTGATACATGGTCTCTACAGGAGACCATGTAGAGATTATCAAGGTTCTCAACAGCTGACAGCAAAAAAGGACGGCCGGGTTCAATCCTCGGTTCGCGATAATTTTGAGAATGTGTAGACTGCCTGATAGTCTCGCAGACCAAATATGATCAGCGACCGACGTCGAGATAATGTAGACTTCTCAGGCAAGGCCATCCACCAAAAGGTCTCGAAATGGAAACCGTGCAGATTTCTCAGGGAAGATAATTTAGCTAAAGTTCTAGAAAGTGTTGCTGAGTGTGTACAGCAGTTGCAGCAAAATGCCAATCTGTGTTTGCGACACATGCTTACAACTAAATAAACCAATAACAAATATATAACAACGAACATTCCTATACAGAGAACGCTTATTTGAATGCATCTGGGTGGAACTGGATGGCTCTTAATTGTTCTTCCAGGATATAGTTTTGACTAGAGTGTTGAATGAATAAGTTTTGTTTTGTACCGCAACCTATTGACACTTAAAAGACCAAAAATTAATGTTCCACATTTTCCCATATTGTATTTACGTTTCAAAAATATCATTGTAACTTAATTTAATACTTATTATATAATGAACCAACCAGAATAGATCTAGTTTAAAACAGTAACGCCATCTCATGGATAAAGTAAGTACTTTATACTTTATCCTTTATCTTACTTACTTTATCCATGGTCATCTCGTGAAAGAACGCACAGTGGGCCAGCGGCGGCTCAAAATAGTTTTTTAATCAGTTAATTGCACTAACCGAATCATATGACGGCTCTAGGGGTAATTCGTTACGTAGAAAATTGTACCTGGTGTTATTTGTTATTTCAGTGTCGATTCATCTATCTACTTATAATGGAAATTTGACATCCTCTTCAAATGTCGGAGAGCTTGCAATGAAACGAGATGTTTCAGTCCCAAAGCAAGTCTTAAGGTAGAATTGATATCAAAGTGCAGTAACTTAGCTAAAAGTGTAACCATTAGCATGTCGATTAATACAAAAATAACCTTATATTCTGTTAAAACGTCTGCCTTATCGTTCCCTTATAGGTATGTATGTACATACCTACTTTTATGGGGCCAAAAAGGAGGCCAATAGAATGTACCTAGCTATTCCAAGACTACCACAACATTAACAGTTTATAGTTTGGTTAACACGCCATTGGCGGGGAGAAATATTGCCCCCCCCCCCCTGACGGGCAATCTCAATATCTCAAAAACCAATAAGGCTATCAATGCCAAACTTCGGTTGCCAATAGTGACCTTTGTGACCCGACCTTGACTTGTGCTTACAATCTAACTTTCGCTCAAGGTGGACGTACTGCAGGGTGCAGTGCAAATACCCCCCCCCCCCGCACTGCAGGGGGGGGGGTGTTGATTTCCGCCCCCCCCCCCCCTCAGGTTTGTCAAAGATAGCGCAAAACGGCGGCGCGCAGCGCCGTCGGGTTTTCTCAGACCTGTCAGGACATCAATTGCGCACACTTTGAAAAAACATAACCTCGGGTCATCTCAGGTCAGGTCACCAGACCAGGTCAAGTGACCCCACCTCCAAAAATGTTTGCAGTTGTGTCTTACAGGATGTCTTACAGGATGTCTTACAGGATGTCATGAAGGCATAAGTACTTACAATTCGTATATCTCGGAATTTTGATATCGGTGACCTAAGGTCAGGTCAATTTCGTAGCCTCCCCATAATAAGTCAATGGGGAAATATACAAATGTTAAGGATATGCATGATATTAAACCAATTACTACTGGATCATGTTATTATAGGATATTCTTGATGATCCAAGTGTAAGTTTTGTTCAGTGACCCCTATGGGGTCATTTGAGGTCATCCGAGGTCACCATCACCTTTTTGTCAATAACTCCCGACATAATGAAGATAGAGAAGTAAAACAGACAGCAATGTGTTTGTCTCGTCGATATACGTCTTCCCATATGCAACATGCCCTACTTGGATCACCACTTGAACTTGACCTGAGGTCAAATTAAGTTGACTTAACAAGGTCACCATGTATATCAATCAAAGCGCCTTGACGAGATAAACACAGTGGCGTAAACAGTTTTCCGTTATCTTTATTAAGTAAAAAGTGGATAGAGAAAAACGATTTTGCAAAAAAAACGGTATTTTTTTATTTTTGACCTCTGATGAATTTGAGGTCATCCGAGGTCACCATCACCTTTTTGTCAATAACTCCCGGCATAATGAAGATAGAGAAGTAAAACAGACAGCAATGTGTTTGTCTCGTCGATATACGTCTTCCCATATGCAACATGCCCTACTTGGATCGATTCCAGGGTAAAAAGTCAAAAGATAAAAAGTAAACGGATGGAAAGTCAAGGGACGAAAAGTCAAGGGGTAGAAAGTCGACATCGCTAAAAGTCGAAAGATAAAAAGTCGAAAAGGTAAAAAGTCAACATGGCAAAAAGTCAACACGCTAAAAGTAGAATAGTAAAAAGTCGTATAGATAAAAGTCGAAAGATAAAAAGTCGAAAAGGTAAAAAGTCAACATGGCAAAAAGTCAACACGCTAAAAGTCGAATAGTAAAAAGTCGTATGGATAAAAGTCGAAAGATAAAAAGTCGAAAAGGTAAAAAGTCAACATGGCAAAAAGTCAACACGCTAAAAGTCGAATAGTAAAAAGTCGTATAGATAAAAGTCGAAAGATAAAAAGTCGGAAGATAAAAAGTCGAAAGACAAAAGTCGGAAGATAAAAAGTCGAAAGATAAAAAGTCGAAAGGTAAAAAGTCGAAAAGGTAAAAAGTCGAAAAGGTAAAAGTCGAAAAGGTAAAAAGTCAAGATGGCAACAAGTCAACACGCCAAAAGTCAAATCGTAAAAAGTCCCACAGCTAAAAGTCAATGGGAAGAGTCGACGTGGCAAAAAGTCAACTCGCAAAAAGTCAAATCGTAACAAGTTGAATCGATAAAAGTCAATCGCAAAAAGTCGAATGAGTAAAAAGTCAACGTGGCAAAAAGTCAACACGCCAAAAGTCAAAAAAATAAAAGTCAAGTAGTATAAAAGTTACTAGCATAGCACACAAGTCGCATGAGTAAAATGTATTTGTATTGTATTTGTATTTGACGTTGGACCCCATCCACGCCGAAGCGGGCTATTCCGGAGCCACATACAAGCATGGACAACACGAATGGTACACTCATCCTAATATAAAATGAAGACAGTTTCACTACAGCACATACTCCCATACAGCACATACTTCAATACTCTCACATACACATTACATCACATACACTGCAATGCTCTCACACGCACATTACGTTATATACATCAGGCTACTCTGGTTGAGGCATGGTCTGTATCGCTCTTTTGAATGCGGGCATGGCTGAGTGACGCGTCGCTAAAGGCAGCTCATTGTAATTTTGCACAACATGATATAGAAATCGGCGCTTGCCAGCCTCTGTCCTCACGCGTGGAAGGGCCAGGTCAGAGTTCTGTCGCGTAGAGCGGGAGCGGAGATCAGAATTGACATGAAGCTGGGAAGCAAGAGCCTGTGGTTCCCCGGTGTTTCGAATTTTGTGTAGTAGATTTAGGGAGTGCTGTCTGTATAGCTGCTGGGCAGTGGGCCAGCCAAGCTCAGCTCGCACGTCAGAGATGTGATCAAATTTACGTTTGCCAGATATGACTCGAAGGGCAAAATTTAGAATTTTGTCAAGGCGTTGTATGTTCCTCTGCGAGCCATTGCCAAATACTGCTAAACAGTACCGAACGTGTGAAACGACCAAGGCATTTACAAGAAGTGGCAACAGCTCGCGGGGGATGCTGTGCCGCACGTGCGATAGCCCAATGAGGATACCACTACATTTTTTTACCAGGGAAGACACGTGTGAGTCCCATGTGAAGTGCTTATCAAACAGAACACCTAAATTTTTGACGTATGGGCTCTCTTGTACTATGTCTTCGCGGAACTGAACAGCAACAGGGTAAAGGTCGCGACAATTTTGGCGGGATCCGAACGCTATTAATTCGGTCTTGCTTGTATTTACTTTGAGACCATGAGAGTGAAACCAGGTATCAAGTGCACTCAGGGTGTCCTCCAATTTACTGACCAGATCATTGAGTTGGTGTTTTTTGCCGGATAACAAAATTTGAGTGTCATCAGCGTACTGGACCACATGAGCATCCCCCGCGAACAGGCACATATCGTTAGCGAATATTTGAAAAAGTAAAGGCCCAAGAGACGAGCCTTGAAAAACTCCGATAGAGTTGGGGAGAGGCCTGGAGAAATGAAGGTTCCCACTCCCATCAGCCGTACAGACAGACTGAGTGTGACCGCAGAGGTATGATGTAAACCAGGTGGGATCGATGTTATATGTACGTAGTTTAGAGAGGAGCATAGAATGGTCGATGACATCGAAGCACTTGGATAAATCGAGGAGACAGAGAAGGGTGAGTTCCTGGTGGTCAATAGCCGAAAGGATGTGATCAGAAACAGTCAGAAGGGCGGTCTCAGTAGAGAGCAGGGAGCGGAACCCGTGCTGGGATGAGGAGAACAGGTGGTTATCCGACATGTATGAGTAAAGCTGACGTTGCACAATACGCTCAATGAGCTTTGGGAAGGCAGATACAATGGAGATAGGGCGAAAATTGGAAGCTTCGGACTGGCTGCCGGCTTTGTGTATTGGGTGAATAATGGAATGTTTCCAGGGCGCTGGGTATTCGCCGGAAGATAGGCTAGTATTGATGATATGGAGTAAAACGGAGCCGATAGCAGCAAAGCAAAGCTTTATTACCTGAATAGAGATGCCGTCAGCACCACAGGCCCCTGAATTTTTCATTGAGTTGAGGAAGGACCGGAGAGCGGACAGAGAGATAGGCTGTAGTTTGAAGGCACATGTGCCGACACGAGGTAGACGGACAGGGAGAGAGGGGGGCTCACCCCTGGCCCGGACCTCACTCGCAACCCGGGGACCAACGCCCACAAAGTACTGGTTTAGCTCGTCAGGGGTGGCCTCTGGCACGATGCGGTCGGCAGACTTCTTGCCCGCTATGATTTGACGTACATTCCGAAATATGGTGGTAGGACCCAGCTCACGCACTCTCCTGGCGATGTCCTGCCTTGTGTCGTGACGAATGGCAGAACGGACCTGTTTGTTAAGCGCAATGAACTCAGGGGTCCTACCACTATGGACAAGAAGTCTGCGACGCTGTGCCATCAGGTTGCGAGTGGTGTCAGATACAGGGGGAGCGGAAGGGTTACGAATTTTGATACGTTTTAGAGGTGCGTGATGGTCGAGGATGGGGAGGAGACAATTTATGAATGCAGACCACTGGTCTGACACTTCCACGCGTGAGAACACTCCACTCCAGTCAGTGGCTCTGAGAGCAGCGTGAAAAGCCGATATATTAATGCGATGTAGGCGCCTAGATGAGACGAAAATCGGCTTACGGCGAGGCTTGGGGATGGACAATTTAGCTTGGATGATACAGTGATCACTATAGGGACATGGACAGACAGATACGTCACTCAAAAAGTTTCCCGTATTGGACACAAACACATCAAGTAGAGATCCAGACTCGTATGTGGGACTAGTCACGTGCTGGTGCAGGGCCAGGCTGTCTAAGAACTGATTAAATCTCGATTTACATATATCGTTGTCGGACGCTAGAAGGTTGCAGTTAAGGTCGCCAGTTATTACAATATTGTCAGTGGACGAAAGAAACACGCGTTGCACTTGAGTTTCAAGAAAATCGAGGTCGGCTGATATGGCGGCTACGGTGTGTCGAGGAGGTCTATATACGCAACCTAGGTTAAAACGACGACCGTGCGAGTTACTGACTTGTAACCAAAACGTTTCTATTTTGCCGTCGTTTTTGGCACCTACAACTGATTTAAGTGGTTTTACTTTCAAATTGTTTTTTATCAGTACAGCTATTCCCCCGTAACCACTACCGTCTGGACGGTCGGCACGGTGCAGAGAAAACCCCGGGAACGTGACGAAGCGTGAGCAAGTTTCGGGGCGAAGCCATGTTTCTGTGAGCACAGCAATATCACAATTTAATAATTCTAAATCATGACGGAGGTCTAAAATCTTAGGTTTTAGGCTTAAAATGTTCAACGCCATGATGTATAAGGCCCCGCGTCCAATCGTATCAGAGCCATGAGGTTGGCGTGTCACTTCAGTTGCGTTGTGCGCCTGTGCAACCGGATGCTGGCCGGCAGCGCTGACCAGAGGTGCTGTGGCGGCCTCCCCTTGCAAGGTGTGCCGATCTTGTTGTCGGTCGGTTGCGGCGAGCGCCGGCCCCGGCCGCTCGCTGGTAGTCGCGTCGGGTGGGTCGGCGGCCACCGCCGCCGCTCGGTCTGACGGAGTAGCGGGCGTCGGCGGCTCGTCTCTGACTTGCGTCTCTGTCTCTATCGTGGTGACGGGCGGTTGTTGGCACACTACACGACAGGGCCCATTGGGGTCCCCAGTGCCGAGAGCAGTCGGCTGGTCGCTGCTCCCTCTCTCTCTCGCTCGGCGGGCCCGCCACCCGCCCCGGGCTCCCCGCCGCGCCGGCCGCCGGGAACGTGCCCCGGTGACCGTTTGGCCGCCTGGCATTTGTTGACTTTAGCCGGGCGGCACTGCGGCGGCAGTCCCCTGGTCAAGGGGGGTTGCCATGGCGATGGCCAGGGCTGGTGGTGTTCGTCCGCTCTGTTGCGTTGGTATGCGTTGGAAAAAGTAGTTCTAGAACATTGAAGCAGGACTCTTGAAGAAATGCAATATTTCGAGCACGTAATATCACTGCCGCACCATAGAGAAAAAAGACACTTATTTGAAACAAATCTTGAAGCGTTCACACACTTTCTGACACAGACCGAGGTTTCTGTCTTCCGGCTTGGTTGTTCACGCAGGTTTCAAATCACAAATCTTCTGAGGTAGATAATAGATCGAAAACACAACTCACAGTTTATATGATGTAGCACGCAGATGAACTAGAAGATAAGAGCACGTAGACACTAAATTTCACGAAGCAGGGTGTCGAATTCCCCGATTAATCAGAAGACAGTGCGGAGCGGCCGGGGGTCGCCCGTCTAGCGCGCCGACCCGGCCGTGTACGGTCAGGTCGATCCGGTTCATGGAAATGTTACTAGAGCCTCATGGGAATCCTCGCCAATGGGGCATTGGAGCACCTGCAGATCAGATTTCAGCCAATCGGCGTTCGTGTGACCGACCGAGTCGGCTGCGGCGCGTTGTCGCGTCTCGTCAACTGCACAGTGGCAGAGGCAGGTATATGCACAATGTGCTAACGATCAGTTTAACTATTTACGCTGTTACCGCTCTAAAAAAAAAATATATCTTCATTGCATGGCGTTTGAGTGGTATTTACTTCCGGTGGAGTTTAAACTCCACCGGAAGTAAATACCTATCACCGCTATTGCTCTCTCCGCTGCGCTGAGTTGGCTCTCGGTAACTTCCAGCCATCTCCGGTATCACCCGTCCCCGACACGGTGTCCGGTCATGTGAAGTGCTGATTCCAATAACAAGCTTTAGTTCGGCAGCGACCAGCTGCGAGTGAGGAGCGCCGGATCAGGAGACGTCATGAGTTACCAATACTTTATATGCCATAAGTCAGTCAAACATGATGATATCATTCTGAAATTTGGTATGGTAGTTTCCCATATGTGGTTCTCTGACATATATTCCGGCTTTTTGAAATCTTTTAAAAATTTGATTTGGTGGGCATTTTCCCCCAATTTTTTTTTTGCATTTTTGGGTCAAAAACCAAAATGTTCGAAAATCCGAGATAGCCATTTCGTAGCCATTACGATTTTCTATCTTTTGACGTTTTTGGATTGCATTTTGCTTAAAATATGGCATTTGTACGGTCTGTTACATTTTAGCTGATTTTGGTGTAAAATTCGTGTGTAGTGACGTCACTAAATTCGCTATAACCGAGAACAAAAATCGACGAAATTTCTTTATTTTTTACAGAAGACGTAAACGTGATTTCGAAGAAGGTACCCAAAGTTTCACGTTGATAGCCTTATTGGTTTCTGAGTTATTACGAAAATTCATCAAGGGGGGTTAAACGCCCCCCCCCCCCCAAGTCAATGGCCGGTTAAAGGGAGTGTGCCTACTCACATCGCTTAGTTGGGGTTATTGACACTGGTCTATAGAACACAATTTTCTGAATTGAACCACTAAATCATTTCTCCAGATTCACCCTAGTTGCTGAGATATTCAAAGACTCCAGGAATTTGCTTGGGAGCAAAAAGTTATCGGGTAGACTCCAGATGGCTTCCCACTACTAAAAGCACTGCAACTATCGATTACACTGCTAGCATATCGTTATCACCGGCCAATAGCAATTCGAACAAACAGCTCGTGTGCGCTGATAGCAGCTGCCGAACAACAGAGCCTGGGCGGCCATCATGCTTGCATGCATCATGCTTGTCTTAGGTGCGTCGTTCACGTATCAATTTGTTACCTCTGATTACCTTCACCGTAGTGGGAATCGTTTTTTCGATATCGAAACGAAAAATAATTGAAAACAATATAAGTGAAAATTCAACTAAAGGGGCTCCAAATGTAAATTTCATCGTATCCAACCATCACAACAATAGCTACTTATCGTAGGAAAAATAATTTTGACAGTCCAAAACAGTAGGCACACTCCCTTTAATAGTCGGATAGTCCAAAGAAAAGAATGGAATGAACGGGAAGTCAAGAGACGAAAATTGAATGGGCCAAATGAACTGATTATCGTCATTGACTTTTTGCCCTTTCGACTTTTTACCTTTCTACTCTTCATCTTTCGACTTTTATCGACGTCGACTTTTTGCTATTTTACTTTTTACGTTTTTTTTTTCCATCTCGACTTACGTTTTTTTTACTTTTCATCTTTCGACTTTTAGCGACGTTGACTTTTTAGCATTTCGACTTTTTATCCTTCGACTTTTTGCCATTTCGACTTTTCGTCTTTTGACTTTTAGGGACGTCGACTTTTTACCCCTTGACTTTCCGTCCGTTTACTTTTTATCTTTTGACTTTTTACCCTTTTGCCTTTTCGTCTGTTGACTTTTTGTCACTTGACTTTTTATCCGTTTGACTTTTGGTCCGTCGACTTTTTTCCACGTCGACTTTTTGACTGTTGACTTTTTGTCATTTGACTTTTATCCGTTTGACTTTTGGTCCGTCGACTTTTTCCATGTTGACTTTTTGACAGTTGACTTTTTACCCTGTTGACTTTTCGTCAATTGACTTTTTATCCGTTTGACTTTTTCACCGTTGACTTTTTTCCACGTCGACTTTTTGCCCGTCGACTTTTAGGACTTTTGACTTTTTACTATTGACTAAATGTCCCTTTACTTAACATCCGTTTACTTTTTGCCATTCGACGTTTCGTCTGGCACCCACTTGAATCACCACTTGACCTTGACCTGAGGTCAAATTAAGTTAACTTAACAAGGTCACCATGTACATCATTCATAGCGCCTTGACAAGATAAACACAATGGCGTAAGCAGTTTTCCATTATCTGTATTACATAAAAAGTAAATAGCGAAAAACCATTTAGAAAAAAACGTTTTTTTATTTATTTTTTGCCTCGGGAGCCTCAAATATTGACCTGAGATCAAATTTGAGGACACCTTAGCGATTGCAAATTCCACTGGCTGGCGTTTGGTTTTTCGGATTGTTTCTAACTAGTTTCTGAGATATATGGGAATTTCTGGAGCGATGTCCTAAAACAGGAAAAAACTGGAAAATTTGACCTTTGATGACCTCTGGTGACCTCAATTTTTACCTGACCTAAAACAATGCTGAAATACTTTCGATAGAACATGTATCAAGCTATCAAATGCCGTTTTCCGCTTCTCGCTACGTAGCGTAGTTTTCGAGATCTCAGGGGGGGGGGCGGAAATCAACCCCCTGCAGTTCAACCCCCTGCAGTGCGCGGGTTAATACACTAAAATACCTCGAATTTGACATTTGACCTTATCTAGACCTGAAACGTGACCTTACGTTGAAAATGTTGAGTATGCTTCAGATGCATATCATTGAGAGCTTTCGAATGACGCCTTGCGCGTCTCGCTGCGATCATTGGTTCGGACTTCGGAAGATATCTATGGGGCAATATTTGCCCCCTCTAGTTATTTTCCAATGCCCGTGCAGTGGTCGGAAGTCAGTGCTATATCTCGAAAGGGTGCAACATGGTGCAAAATATATCTGAAGACCCATGATAAACAAGTATTGGAGAAACGAATGGCGATTACAAAAAAAAACTGGTTTTCTGTGGTCAGTTTGTTTTATCTCTACCTACGGAATATCTCTTTTTACTTTTGGCTAATTCACACCCCTTCTAATACACGGCATAAATACAATACAGTATGTGACGCCGTTGTTGTTGTTGTTAAGTCCCAGTTGAGAGTCAAAGTTGAGTTCCAATCCTAGTGGAATATAGAAGCAAATGTACCATTTTTTATAGAATTTTAGTCCGAATGTTTTTCTATGGATGGATTTGTATGATTGATGGATGTATGGATGGATTTAAGGCAAAGGGTGATGTTAACGAGCCATCTAGTCATAGACCGATCTCCCTTCTGTCTCACCTGTCAAAAATTGTCGAGAAAATTGTCTGTGATCAACTGTCGCGGTACCTGTCTGAACATAACATTTTATTTCATGATCAGTATGCGTACAGGCCCTGTCACTGCACGGAGGACGCCGTGCTCGACGCTGTCGAATGGATCAGCCAAAACTCAGAACGAGGTGAAATATCGTCAATCACGGCAGCTGACCTCAGCAAGGCCTTCGACAGCGTCGACCACGGCGTCCTCCTAAGCAAGCTGGGATGGTACGGGATCGACCCGACTTGGTTCCGCAGTTATCTGGACGGCCGGAGGCAGCTCACTAGCTGGTTAGAGGCGGCGAGGCGATCTTGCCGGTTCGTTCTGGTGTGCCCCAGGGATCCATAGCTGGGCCGATCCTCTTCAGCCTGTTCACGAACGACCTGCACTGCCATCTATCGGACTGTCGAGTGATAGCATACGCCGACGATACCCAGCTGCTCGATCACTCGCTGCCCGACCCTCAAAATCTAGAATCATTAAAAAAGCGTGTTGAAAACTCTCTGAACACGATGCAACGATGGTTTAGTTAAACATTATCTAAAGATGAACCCCGAGAAAACAGGTTTAATTTTAATTGGAACCCGCCAGACCGTGAGCAAAGCCAGAAATTTTCACCTCAGCATCACCGGGTCGGTCACCAAACCCTCACCGTCCATACGACTGCTAGGCGTGACCATTGACCCATGTCTGTCTTGGGACGTCTACATCGGTCAGATCGTCAGAAGGTGCAATGCCCTCCTGATATCTCTTTACCGGTTCCGCCACCACTTTAACCAGGAAACGCTAAAATTACTGATTGAAACGCACGTTTTCCCCCACATTCTATACTGTATTTCGGTGTGGGGCGGAACAACCAAAAATCACCTAGCCCGAATTAAAAAAAATCATCAACTTCAGTGTGCGAATCGTGACAGGAGTGCGGCGTCGGGAGAGGGTCGGTCCGGCTCTGGCATCCCTGGGCTGGACCAGGGTGGAGCAGCTGGTGCGGGAGAGGGACCTGCTCAGAGTCTACAAAGCACTTCACAACCAGTTGGGCCCGCTGTCGATTCGCCGTATGTTTGTCCCTCGATCCACGGTGTCTCGCCGGGCCACGCGTTCAACCGAAGCCGGAGACTTAGAACTGCAGAGGTGCAAACTCGTCCACGCAGAGAGGGTTTCGCTACCGGGCCGCCGCGTCGTGGAACCAGCTGCCTCCGGCTGTCACTCGGCGAACGACACTGTCGGCGTTTCGCGCGTCACTGAAAACATTGACAGCCTGAGATCTGGCTGTATAGTATGGTGTTTGATTCCGCTGTTTTTACATTCGCTGTATCACCTTCTCATTTGATCAAACTTTTGTATATTTATCTACTACGCATGTGCCCATCGTCCATATGTCTTGTGCTGCGCCGACGACCAACTACTGCCGCTTTTATCCTGATGCATGTTCTTTTTGCTGTGTTTTGTTTTTACTGTGTGCTTGACGCTATTCCTGAAAAGCCATGTTGCATGGACGGATTATAGAACCAATACATACACATTTCCGACATTTGACCATTAACCCTATTTGTAACAGGGGGGCGGATTCCGCCCCCTCATTTTTTCGCAGATATCTCCAAAACGGCTGGGGGCAGGCCCATGAAATTTTGGGACTTTTCATAGAATTGAATACCGCATTTGGAGTCAAAATTTTGAGTTCTTAACCTGAACAGAGGCGGTTCCAAGGCACAGTTTTGGATGGGTTCGGAGGCGACATTTGGCGATAATACGGAAATGCGATCTTCACGGTTTCTTCCTAACTGCCTCAAGTATGAAGGAGTTACATCGGTTTACGGTGATTGCAACAAGTGCAAATTAGTTGATGTTAATGCAATATCATACAAATAGCATGGCAGAGGCGGTTTTAGGGGCTTGAAGGGGGGGGGGGGTTCCAGGCAGTATTCAATGATTGGCGGGAAGCCAATAGAGCGATGTAAGGGGCATTTATAGCTATCAAGATGTAAAAGATAGCTTCTGCTTCCATTATTTGCATAGTTTATTACATATAGAGTTTCAGGGGCGTGTTCAGGCACATGAAAAGAGGGGTGACTGGCATGGTGATGACGATATGCCAGCGATAACGGCGCAATAGACGTTTAGCTTATAATGATATATGCACATATGAGGCCAGAAATGGAATAAAGTATTTTTTTGCAGAGGCGCGCTCAGGAATGGAAGAAAGGGGGTCATATTATTGCAAGGAAACTAAGAGGCATGGGCGTACAATGACATAACATACTGCAGTTTTCGGATGAAACACGCACCACAGGCGCACCACAAACACGCACTACGAACGATTATAAGATAATAGGCGAGTCCAGGTAGGGTAAAAAGGGGGTAGGCAATGGTAATTGAAGTTGCAAGTGAAATAGTCACTGTTGACTAGTTAGTATCATAATAGCGGATAATATACTTATCAAAAGGTCTTGCGCCGCCCCAGTTTGGATCCTGGATACGCCTATGATGAAGTACAACATGTAAAAAGGAACTATCTACGATCAGTAACATATGTATAGTGCTGGGTAGCAACTTGTCTGCGGTTAATATTTTTGTCCAATTTTACCTCCCTTTTTCACTAACCTGGTACCGCCTATGGCAAAACATATGATTTATAACTGTTTTGTCTAATGTCACAATCACATACCATTTCATTTATCAAAAAAACATCAAAAAATGGTTTTATTACGCATTTACTTCACCCCCATATTGAGTGACCTGCACACGCCTATGATTTTTTGAATTTTCAAACGTCATTGTCATATATAACTTTCCAATTCATTATCTATCTATTCCTATTAATTGTGTTAAAATCGGTCGATAAACATGAAAGCTATGTTGGATCAAAAATACCACTAAAATTTTTAGTTTTTGCCCCCCTATCCAAAATTTAGATTTGTGTATTATTTAGAAATGTAGATCGTGTTGAGGGGAACCAAACACCGTTTCATTTTTGAAAATCGGACGGGTAGATCTCGAGATCTTCGGGGGGGGGCGGAATCCGTCCCCCCCCCCCCCCCCCCTGTTACAAATAGGGGTAGCCAGGAGCCTGCTACAAATAGGGTTAAAGCCGTGCCATCAGGTATTTTCCCAATAAACCAATGAAATACAGCAGGATGGGAAACTAACTATGCATCGCATTTTGGGCGGTATGTTGGCTGATGCAGCATAATAACGCATGTGGTGACTTCGGCGTCGACATTCACCCCCTAGATCAGATCGGATACAACAATAAATGCCACCACTGAATGCGCCAGTCATTTCTACATCGATCTATGACCTGTGAATTCCGGAATTGGTAAATCGGTTTTTCGATTACAAAACTATTTTGAGCCGCCGCTGGCCCACTGTGAAACGGTGTTAGCGGCGATGCTGGCATCTATTGACAAATCATTGAACTAACACCAGAATGCTAGTTATGCGTATGGCACACCATGAGAACCATGTCATGAACTTCCTCCGCAGGAAACAGCTGCAGCAAGAACAGCCACTTCATCAGAGCATCAGAGGTAGTCGCAAGAAGCGCACGGACGGGTGCTGTCACTGGCTGACGTGACTAAACTGCTGACTATCTACTACAGTGTGCAGAGATGTAATCAGGGGCGGAGAATTAGGGGTTTTGGGGGTGCTCAAGCACCCCCTGAGCTCAAAAGTGCACCCCCTCACTGTCAAAAGCACCCCCTCAAATAAAAAGGTCTGTTCAACTAACATAACACAAGCAAAAGTCTAAACTGATAGAACAAATTGCATAACTGTAACATTTTTTGCTTCTACAGTAGCCTCATGTCCTGTCAAGCTATCATGATACTGTTTTAGACACACATCTTTCAATAAGAGAGGTCTCAGGCATACAAAGGTTGAATAACATAGGTAAGGCATCCCCATTACCTATGCTCCCATGCAGGGGCTCCCCCACAGGGAGGGGACGTGTTCCCCCCCAACATTTTCAGATTTTAACATTACACCTATGGGCGTTGCATGGAAAGAATCAACTTCAGAATACCTCCATCCCCCAACTTTCAGAAGGTGGCGTCGCCCTTGCTCCCATGGACAATGAGCAATGGTGAATGATCCTGTTCATCCTGAGAGAGATCAAGCCCGGTCCCCAGTTTTACAAGAAAGTCAAAAGTGGGTCAAATCCAAGAGTGTGGTGTAGAAAGGGATGCAACATCAATCTAGACAGTTATATATAAATATGTAAGAGGGTGTTGATACTACATGAACATATTTCCACTAGCAGATCCAAGAGAGGCAAGATGAGCATGATCAAGCCCAGATCAGATTATCCCTTATCCCACTGACTAGTCCACCTAAAATTGACTAAAATGGTAAAATTGACACTTTACAATTTGGCATTTCCTATAATATAAATAATTCAAGGATATTTCTACATAGAAAAAATTATTTTTAACTGTCAAGTATGTATCACCGAAACCAGTGTACTTCAAATATTTTTAAGTTTGGTTATTTTTTAAGAAAGGTACCTATCTACTCTCTCCTCAAAAAGATTAAGAATGGAGATATGGATACACCAGACTGCCTATCCTTAGTTTAATCCTTAATAAATACCAACCAAACCTGTAAAATTCACTTAAAGAACAACTAATAGTCGATCTAAAAAATATAAATTGAAAACAAAATGCAACACAAGCAGCATAACTAATCTAAAAATGCATTTCAAATCACAAAACACGACCACCAGCGTCACATTTCGCCGCACATCGAGTCAACAAAATATTGATTCAGGATGAATGTAAGCGAATGTGTGAAGTGGAACAAAATTATTTGTTTAATGACGTCATATGTAAATTCTTGACAGACCACATGCAACTTTATGCGTACATCCGTACATTAACATCTTTTTTGGTTGTAAAAATAACAATTATTATTTTAAAATATTTTATGAGCATACTTAATCTAAACTTTTGGTTTTACAAACGTAATTACATCACTTAACCCTCATGCGCAGCACGGTCTCAGATCATTTTCTCAGATAATTTCCATCACCCATATTTTGCCTCTGCCTTGAACGCCCCTGCCTTGAACAAGTGCGCCAGAACCATGAGGCTCAGATGAAAACAAACTCTTCGTCTTGTATTGACTTTTGAATACAGTCTGGTGGCGCACGCGATTGTGGGGATGTGGTGAGATTTGAGAATAATATGAAAATGTTAAAATATTTATGATGAAAGTATGATATTCATAACATGTTAAAAAAATTAACAAATTAATAGGTTGGTAGGTAAACTGGCTGTGGCGGAACCAGGGGGAAATTTGGGCAGGGATGTAGTAAGTACTAAGTAGTAACCTATTCAGTTTGGGGAGGGCTGGATTCCCCAACTTGGACAAGGAAGTGATTCCGAAGAGAAATCCGTATTTTTAGGGATTTTGATGGTACCTTGAGTGTTGTTACCCTTCTTACCCCCCTCCCCAGTTGTTTGAGAAGCTACACCCCTGCATTTTGGGTAAATGTCCCCTTCCACAAACCGCCTGAAATCAGTGCAATGTACACATTTCCTGATGTAAAAGGAAATATATTCAAATTTTACCTAGGGAAGTTTGTTTCAAAACCTTGATGTGCAAAATCCAATGAGTTGTTTTTTTATTTGGGGAAACGTTGGGGTATTGTCCCCCAAAACCGCCAGGAAGCACCTTTCTGGATCTGTCAGTGGGAGAAAAATATGTATTTATGTATATACCTATTTTTGTAATGTGGTCGCTTGGTGCGGTTAGGTTATTTTCATGTTATTTTGATTGCATCTATTAATGGTAATTGCCTGGTAGGTAATTACTTATTTATTCATAGTATTTGAATAATGCTTAGACAAGCAAAATCCATAAAAATGAGTCTAATATTTAATTCCACACAACTATGGTAAAAAGTGGGATAAGGGATAATCTGCAGAATTGGGATGTAATGGGACAGTGGGATATACCTAATATTTCATTTGTATTTGCCAACTTTTTACACTCCCTACAACTTAAGCCCTCAATAGCAACTTTTCCCCTCAAGGGAAACACTTTTCTGTTGAGTTAGGATGAGATTTTGTCAGAATGTTCATTTTTTAGTTAAAAACAGTTAAGAATTGTTTCAGAATAGGGACAAACTAAGTACAAAGTTGTGAAGTAAAGTGGTAAATAAGTGATAAAAAGTTGTATGAGTGCATATGAGTTTGGAAGTGTACAAAACTGTGATGAAGAGTATTTAAGGCATACAAGAAGACAAAAGGTTTGGGTGAGGGGTAAAGTTGAAGAAAGGGGATTTTAACTTGCTGATTAATTGTATTGTTTTCTCCTTTTTTGCAATACAACTATGGAAAAATGTTCTAAAAAGTCAGTTTCTACTTGTTTATTTTTTAAGGATAGACAAAGGTAACCATTCATTCCATGAAAAACAATAATTTTTTTCATATTTTTTTCTGAACTGACCATCTGTGTACAAACCAAAACTGAGTTTTGGCCCTATGTCAAGTCACCTTCAGTTAACAATCCTTTATCAATTCCAGACCACCATCCAGGATTCCACCTACCTAAGTCCTCCAAAAGTCCAAAGAAAGGTTGTCAAAGAAAAGATGAAACGTAAGCAGTCATGTCTGTTATCTTTCTTTAGTAAAAGCAAACAGAAACAGTTGAGAAATGCTGAAGAGCGGTAAGTACCTTTTCATTTATGCTCTCCTTTCCAGCTAAGCTGTGCTTCAATTTTCTCTTATTCATTCCTGTCATTGTGTGAAGAAATGTACAAGAGTATACAATCAGTACATACAGGCTACACATTAATGCTCACTATGGCAAGGAATTTAGGAATATATTTGAGTTTTTGGTTGTTTGCACTTGCATTTAAATTTGTCAACTCATCTTTAAATTTGTCAACTCATCCTAAACAAATATGTGTGGTGGCCTATAGCTGGAATTGCAGGTCAAAATGACTGTTATTTGCCTCATTGTCTGACAATGAAAGAATTGATTTGGATTCGAATTGGGCAATGCCACCAACAGTAGAAACACAATAACCAATAACATATAATCAAGTGCATAGTATGTTGTGCTGGTATTGGTTAAAGAAGGATCAGAAATAAGGTGACTTTCAACATATTTTTATGAATATCTATACAAAAATGTTTTTTGGTTGTTGTTGATAGCTGATATGTCAGAAAGTTGGTACAATAGATAGGAGAAACAACAATTATTCAGTCATTGCCATTTTCGTGAGGCATGCTTCAATGACAAGATAGTAGCGATTCCCAAATGGATATGTCTGGTCTCTGGAGAAAATTTGTAATAAAACATTTCAAATGTTGTAAGGTTGAAATTGATGCATGGAATGTTCATTGCTCTTCTATTTCTCAACTGGGCGGTGTTGCGTAAAGTGACAGAAACAAAACCTGTTTGCGCGCAAGAATGTCGTTTTAGCGATATTAGTTAATGTATATTGATACCACCAGTAATAAGAGCTACCTGTCATGTGTCGTAAATGGTGTTTATTTGCCATACGCATATAATATGCTGTCACCTTCTGAAGTAGCTTTGCTGATAGTGATATTCCATCAGCTGATATTCTATAGGCGTGTCTGGCTGCCGCAGATCTGTTCGTAGACTCCATTCCAACATGATATTTACCCAAGTTGTTTTGTTTGCCGACAGTAATAGGATTAAAACGTTCGTACTGAAGGAGAGAGCAATACTGACACGGTGGTGCCGCCTTCAGTTTGTATTAATGCGTTGGTGCAGGTATTGCGTTATAGTATTCAGAAATATCGTACTTTTTGTTCTTAGTCTTAAAAATTGTCCATTTCGGTTCCACTGTCCCAGGCTCTTGCGGCCCCGCCTCCTCTCCTGGTCCGTCCAGTGCCGCCGGGTCCGGCCCGCCACCGGACAGCGCCTCCCTGACATGAGCGCCGCTTCGAACAGCGTGCCGGGCGCCTCCTCTCCTGGTCCGTCCAGTGCCGCCGAGTCCGGTCCGCCACCAGACAGCGCCTCTCCTGACATGAGCGCCGCTTCGAACAGCGTGCCGGGCGCCTCCTCTCCTGGTCCGTCCAGTGCCGCCGAGTCCGGTCCGCCACCAGACAGCGCCTCTCCTGACATGAGCGCCGCTTCGAACAGCGTGCCGGGCGCCTCCTCTCCTGGTCCGTCCAGTGCCGCCGAGTCCGGTCCGCCACCAGACAGCGCCTCTCCTGACATGAGCGCCGCTTCGAACAGCGTGCCGGGCGCCTCCTCTCCTGGTCCGTCCAGTGCCGCCGAGTCCGGTCCGCCACCAGACAGCGCCTCTCCTGACATGAGCGCCGCTTCGAACAGCGTGCCGGGCGCCTCCTCTCCTGGTCCGTCCAGTGCCGCCGAGTCCGGTCCGCCACCAGACAGCGCCTCTCCTGACATGAGCGCCGCTTCGAACAGCGTGCCGGGCGCCTCCTCTCCTGGTCCGTCCAGTGCCGCCGGGTCCGGCCCGCCACGCACCGCCTTTCCTGGCAAGGGCGATGCCAAGGGCAGGAAGTTTAACAACAAGTGGCGTAAATCCTTTCCCTGGATTAAGTATGATCAGCGCATGGATTATGTGACATGTGATGCGTGCCGAAGCGCTCATAGCATGGGGCTGCTGGCATGCTTCCGAAGGAGCGAAGACGCCTTCCTAAAGAATGGCTTTCGCTCCTGGCACAAGGCTCTACAGAAGTTTAAAGAGCATGAGATGTCAAAACTTCACAAGAGTGCTGTGGAAGGGCTCCAGACCATCGATAAGTCGAACAACACCCAGCTGATGCTGCTTACTGCAAAAACAAAGGAGCAACACGACGCGCGGGTCGCCCTGGGCCGCATCTTCGAAGGCGTGCGATACCTGCTCTCACAAGGGCTCCCCTTCCGCCGTCGTGATGAAGAGACAGGGAACCTGCAGCGACTCATCAAGACTTTCTCCCTGCACTGTCCGGAGCTCCAGAACTGGCTGGCTCGAGAGTAGCCGGACATACATAAGCCATCAGATGCAGACGGAGATGGCGGAGATGCTGGCGCACGCCACATTACGGAAGATTGTATCGTCCGCACGGCAGGATAAGGATGGCCACCGTCGCCCATTCGCCGTGATGGTCGATGAGACCACGGACGCCGCTCGCACCACGCAGGTCTCCATCTGTCTGCGGTACGTGGGCGACCTGCTCTCTATCCAAGAGCGATTCATTGGGCTGTATTCGACTGAGGCCACCACCGCCAAAGCACTCACTGGCATCATCAAGGACAGCCTCACGAGGATAGACATGAGCATGGACGGCCTCAGAGGCCAGTGCTATGACGGCGCGTCAAATATGTCCGGAAAAATCAATGGAGTCCAGGCGCAAATCAAGGCGCTGCAGCCAAAGGCGCTGTACGTCCACTGCACGGCACACCGGCTGCAGCTCGCAGTGCAGGAGGCAATGGGCACGGTGCGGAAGCTCCGAGACGCGCTGGGCGAGGTGTCCCGTCTCGTCGAGTTTTTCCGACACTCGCCGAAACGTCTGGCATGCCTGAGGGGCACAGGAGCCAGCTCCTCGCTCCGGCCTCTCTGCCCAACGCGGTGGACCTGCTGTGAGCCGGCTCTCAGATCAGTGCTTGAGAACTGGATCGCCGTCCGAGCCGCCCTGGAGGAGATTGGGGACGAGCCGTCAACGACGATGGAGGCTGGCTCGACGGCAGGAGGCTTCGTCAGAAGCATGGCTACGTTTGACTTCTGGTTCGGCGTGAGCCTGGCGAGCTTCCTCTTCTCGATGACGAACCCCGTCGCCAAGACCGTGCAGTCAAGTTCTGGCAACTGTGACATCGAACCTCCGCCTGGTGAAGAACCTGGAGGAGGCCGTCCTCGCTCAGCGCGACAAATTCCAGTCCTTCTGGGAAAGGAATATCGCGAAGTCAGCTGAGCTCGAGGTCGACCCACCACGACTGAAGAGAGCGACGCGGCCGCCGAGACGCCTGGACGACGAAGGCTCTCCTCACCACCCAGCGTCTGCAGAGGATGCCTACCGCCGAGTGTACTACGCGGCAGTGGACAGCCTGGCCGCCACCCTCAAGGCACGGTATGAGACGGGCGACGAGTCGCTACTGGCGGTCGCGGAGGAGGTGCTCCTGACAGGTGGTCGTGCGGCCACTGAACAGACGGCACGCGCTTTCGGCCTGGACCGCAGTCGGCTGTCGCTGCATGCTGAAATGCTGCGAGACATCTGCAAAAGGCGCGGCTCGCACGTCACCAACATTCGCGACTTGATGCAGCTGCTGCTGGGTGACCCGACTCTGCTGGACCTGCTACCGGAGGTGAGCCAGCTGGTGCGCCTGATGCTAACGGTGCCGGCGACAAGCTGCTCGTCGGAGCGCAGTTTCAGTCTTCTCCGTCGACTCAAGACGTACCTGCGCACGACCATGACCCAGACTCGCGTAAACTACTCTGCTGTGTGCGCCACCTATGGGGAGGAGTTAAGTGGCATCAATCTGGATGAGATCGTCTCAGAGTTCTCGCGTCGGTCGACTCAGCGTTTCCGACTGTTCGGGGCGAAGTAAGACTGAGTGGTGTAAAAGTGTGTGTATGTGTGTCTGTCCGTGTGTACATAGGCAGTTTTGCACGGTCAGGTAGGGGCAGGTCAGTTCACACGGGTCAGTCTTACCGTCCCTCAGCATGTTTGTGGGGCCGGTCGGCCGGCCCGGGGCGCGGATTGCCCGACCCGGCGCCGTAGCCGGCGCTTAAGAATCGCTGTTTTGCTGATAAGGGCAATTCGCGCCCCGGGCTGGCGGACAGGGGCAGACCTCCCGCACCTCCACGCACAGCTCCTGGCGCCACACCTCTCGCTGCGGCATGTCCGCCCGTCGCCGCAGTGATATCCGAGGCCGCGCCGAGCAGCTGCCCGGACCGCCGCCGACCGGACCGTGGCTGCTTCTGCGTTGTGTTGGTTGTATGTGGTTGTTCGATATATCGATATACATTGAATAAGTAAATGAAAAAGGGAAAAAAAGTTCACACGGTCAGGTCAGCATTGACCACTTCGTCATTTCGGTGCCGATATTATGTGCCTTGAAGGTTTATATGTTCGCACCGTTCATTTTTGTTCTCTTCCCATCGTTTACAAGTTAAAATACATTACGATTATTGATGTGACTCGTAACTTTTTTTTTGGGGGGGGGGGGGGGGGGGGGGCAGCCGTAGTGCAAACAAAAATCGCTTCCAGAGACCATGACATGAAACTCCATATTGAGTTTTCGATGCATCTTGTTATTGATGTTTGCATCCATTTTCGTGCCGCTTGCTTCCTTTTATTTTACGGTCCGTCGCGCTTAAAGGGACACTCCCACCTTCCCAAAAGTTGTCAAATGTACGCCGTTTGTGGTGCAAAATATGAAGTAATTGCTGCCGAACACGATTATGACATTTGTTTCTCGCAAACAGGGCTGAATTTCAGAAAAAGTTAAGTTTTAATATTTGGGTTGATGACGTCATATTGAGCTCTAGAGAGCTATACAGAAATCCTTTACGCTGCCAAAGTATGGCACAATTATTTCGAGACAATTCTGGCGCTTTGAATACAAAACAAACCAGTTACCAAACCATTTGAAACACGCAAATATCTCCAAGGTTTACCTTAAAACAAGTCGACTATCATCACCATTGGGTAAAGAGAGACGGCGTCATCGGCTTTAAACCCCTATTCAAATACACATGGGGTTTATTTGTTACAATTGTCAAGACCAAGCTCGAATTTCTTTTCGAATAGACCTACGTGGTTGTTTTAACTGCTACCCTACTTAATTTCAAAGCAAATCCAACAACATGGCTATCTCAACTCAAAACTAATGTTAAGGTGGGAATGTCCCTTTAAGCGGCCATGACGGCCACCAACCTCTCTCCTCGTCCTCTCGCTACAACTTGGATTTGAGAGCCGCCGGTGAAAAGCACCCCCTGACATTTGTACAATTTTCCACCTCTGGAGATGTTACCTTTTCCCAGCTCGATATCTGGTATATCGGATTAAAAAAAGAGCAAAATCCGTCGAGTCAGGTTAATTACGCGTAGCCAAGCCTTAAGGATGCGTTTCCGCCGCCTGCCTATGGAAAATCTATGGAAGGCTTTCCTGGGCTCTCAGCAGTTCTATTTTCGCTCGACTTCTATGAAATTACAATATTACGAAGTTCAGTACCGGAGCTTCCTGCATGGCAAAGTTTTTCATCCAAATATGCAACCATTTGCAACATATTGCACGGGAAAGTTTTTCAGACCAACTTTCGCAGCGTTTTACAGGGCAAACCTGTTTCGCACTGCGTGCAAAACAGTGCATGTTTCTTGATCAGCTTGCCACATACTTTATTTGTATACAATGATTTATCGATATCACCAGCCATTTTCCTTGCAACGCTGCATGACGTTTGGCTATGAATTACTCTGGCCACAGGCAACGGAGAAAAACAAAAACTATGTGTAATGTTTTAGACACGGCAGTTTTAGAGCGGCAGTGACTCATCTTAAACGGCTGGAACACATTCAGCATTCCTTTTTGATTTGGCTCGCGTGTTCATCTGACCACAGCTCCTTTAACCTAGCTTAAGATCACTTACTGCAGCATTTCAAGGTCTCCTCCTTAAAATATCGTTTCATGCAGCATGATCTTCTGTTCATACACAACGTTTTTCACGGCCGACTTGACAGTCCCCAGCTCCTGTCATGCTTTCACCTGTCGGCTCCGGCTAGACGGATCAGGTCGCCTGTGCTCTGGCATATACCGTTTGCACGTGTCGCCGCTGTGAAAAACGGATCTTTTTGCCGAATTTCTCCCATGTGTAACGAGTCTCTTAACGCCTGCATATCCCTAGATTTATTTTGTTCGCCATCATCTGACTACAAATCCGCTGTGCGGTCACATGTAACTCGGGCAGGTGCCTTGAGCCTTTTGAGCTCGCAGCCAGGCCTCACCACGCGAGGGCTCACCGAATGGTTATGTGTATGTGTGTGTATGTGTGTGTGCGTGTGCGTGTGCGTGTGCGTGTGCGTGTGCGTGTGCGTGTGCGTGTGCGTGTGCGTGTGCGTGTGCGTGTGCGTGTGCGTGTGCGTGTGCGTGTGTGTGTGCGTGTGCGTGTGCGTGTGCGTGTGCGTGTGCGTGCGTGTGCGTGCGTGTGTGTGTGTGTGTGTGTGTGTGTGTGTGTGCTCATGTTTTTAAAACAAATATACAGATACCGTTGAAATTCACATTAGCTGCTGGAGAGGTGGGAGTGTTGTCCAATGGGACAGGTAAAGTGTTTTACTGGTTTTGAAATGTCCTTGCAGTGCACCTATGTGCATAATTGAATACAAAGATAACACCTTTCTGGGATTTAATTGTTTCTTCATTCGAATCGTCTGATGTTCAAGGCAATGTACATTTTCAGGCACTTATATATGTGCTGAGTCGTGAATTAGGAGGCAATGTACAGTTTGTTTTTCGCCGAAGTTTCCTGCCTTCATGGATGATCGTTGGCAAATCTCGGCACGCATTGGTGATTTTATCATGTTAATTTTGAGTTTTGTACAACCTGCAATGCTCAAACATGTTTTTTTTTTCAGCAGCTTATCGACACTAGAGTGCTTAAGAAAGCAGGTTTGACTTAAAACCATAAATGAGTTCCATTAGCATGACCATCCTAATTCTAGCATCGTTGCTACCATAAGCAGGATTTCAGCTCAACAGCGCTATCATTAGCGCCGACTCGGTACTAACGTAAGTGCGAAAGGTGCTAAATGTATGCTAAAGGTAGCACAGTTTAAAGTTTAGCACCGCTAGGGTGCTGAAAATTGGTCTAGCAGGTGTAGGGTGCTAGATTTAGCTCGGTGGTGCTAAACTATTATTGGTGCTAAGAAAAGCACATGGGTGCTAAATCAGGATTTTAAAAAGAACCCATAGGCTGCTTAAATTAGCACTTGTAGGGTGCTGAAAATTAGTCAATTCAAAAGCACTTCTAGGGTGCTAAACATTTTTTACAGTGTTGTTTGCATTCGCTTAGCATTAGCTTTATATGAAGATGTGTCTCTAAAGTTCTTGGATGCTAGCGAAAAACGTAATACCTATAGTGATTATATTGTTTGTGTCTGATGGGTGTACTAAATGATAATGATGCAATAATATACACGGTTTTCGACGATTTAAATTTCTTCCTTGGACCATGGAGACGGCAATCAATTGCTTTGCGTACCCGGTTGCAAGAGATGGCGGCCAGATATTGGGCCGATGGTAGGTACTGTGCAGTGTGCAGATCAGAAGTGATCGACGAAAACATGTAACGCCATGACGGAAAAATATTTCAGCTATACATTTGTATGGACCCCTCAAAATCGCAGCAGTCTTCAGAAGCTCTCGACACATGCCGACCCGGCGTATGCTGTTTTCTGTAGCATGAACTGAACACTGATCTGTGGCCAGTTTTACCAAGAAAAAACTGACGTCGGCGATTATTTTTCGGCCGAAAAACTGACGGCGAGTTTCACCAACGCACGAAAAAAATCATCGCCGACCTAAAAATAAACTGACAGATTTACTGACGGCGAGTTTCACCAACAGCCAATGCGGCAAAAACGGTGACCACAATTGCGCCATTATTTGTAGCAAAACAACTGAAAAAAATAGACAGGACCCAGGCGTCAGTTTTTATTTACTATTGCCGTCGGCCGGGTTGTCAAGGTCGTTGTGATTGTCGCGCTGCAGCACTTTCTCGGTTATTGTGTTTGTTGAGGCTTATAAGTGAGCAGTGTTGGTGATTTTGTACTGAGTCAAGTAAATCATTGGTTTCTTTGTCATTGGAAATTAATTGAACATCATTGGAAATTGGTTTCAACTCATCACTCACATCAAGTCATCAACATTGGACGAAGATGGGCAAGAGTTATAACTTTGGATTTCTTTTACAAAACAAATCAGTAAGTAGCTACAATTATCCTTTTCACTTTTCCTCATCATTGACAGGCCTGGCCTTAGTGTTTGAGGTCACCATGAATCTAATGCTGACTTTTACTAAGAGTTAACTTATTGAATTTGCCTAAATCTGGAAATATTTTGTTTGGTAGAATTTAGCTTGTTGACAAGAGGCCTCATCAACACATTTAA
This sequence comes from Chirona hameri, assembly GCA_036785665.1. NCBI lineage: Eukaryota > Metazoa > Arthropoda > Thecostraca > Balanomorpha > Balanidae > Chirona > Chirona hameri. The sequence continues at coordinate 66,742 of JAXIVJ010001988.1, read as the reverse complement.
ACTTGGATATTTTGTTTGGAGATAAACTCTGCAGGGCTCAGATCAACCACTAACAGAAACATCCCTTGTTTTGTCTTGTGCCTAACCAAGTTTTTAGTGGAATTAAAACTTATCACAATACTTTCTTGCTAAAAATATGAATACCAGTACAATTATCATTGACCCATTCCTCCCTTTCACAGAGTGGCTGTTCTCATCAGCATTATCAACTCCCTTCAGAATTTGTAGCTGGAGCCTGAAGCAACTGAAGCCAAAGCTGCATACAATTGAATTAATGCTTGTCCATTTGTTGGGTCTTCAGCTCAGCTTGAAGATTGAAACATATTCAAGAATGTGACTGATGTGATCCTAACATTGGAACTGCAAGACGGCCAGTGTGCTTAAACCAGAGTAATTGCATACATAGTGCTTAGGTACCTTATTCAGTGAACATGATCAATAAATGATGCACCGTCCCTGCTATTCTGCCCTATTGTTATGGCAGCAGAAGTGGTGTGAAAGTTTCAGAATATATTGTGCTAATATCCAATCTACATGCCTACAGCCTACTGCCTAGTCTGTATTGGTATGATATATTTCAGAACAAGGATGTCTGTAATTATTCAACATAATTTGCAAATAGTCGTTTCCAGAAACAAATATAGATTATGCAATATGCATACCAACAAAAACAGCAATGCTTGGTAATGTTTGAGAAGTATCAAGTCAGATGGCCAACAATCTGTGACATTGTATTACTGAATACTGTTGCTAAATACGCTCTAACTATTTGCTGACATTTAAAGGGAATGTTTCACCTTTGTATTGGTTTTGGACTGAGATAGCCATTATCTTTGGCCGTTATTGAAATGCTGAAAATACTAAGGCCATTTTCCCTGAAACAGCGGTTTTTAAGGAATTCAATTTATAGTTGCAAAATGGGGTCTAGGCCAGTGCCGCCGCTGATTCGCTGACAGCGACTTTTTCTGTCAATCCCACTTTGTCAGCCAAGCAGCGCAGTCTATGGCTCAATAATGACATCATCCCAAATTTACGCTTAATTTGTATAAAGTTAAGTGACTTAACAAGACAAAAAATATCATCGTTTTCAGCAGCAGTTATTCATATTTTTGACTACAACCAGCATATATTTGACAACTTTCAGGAAGATGAAACATTCCCTTTAACCTTGTTCATGGCTGTGCATGTGACATTTGATGATCATGAAATAAAATAGTGCTATTCATCCTCAAGAGAAATACAATATAGATAATGTGATTGTGTTTGTTTCCTGAGAGAAAATCTGGTTCTGTGAAGCATAGTAATTATAAACAACATCAACATCAATCATCATCAATGTATTGTCTGTACGTTGACCTCGTTTATCACCATCTACCAATCAACTTGCTGAGAGGTCATGAGCTTCAGATCATCTGTAACTGACGTAGTATAGCAGAAAGACATGCCCAAGGAATAAATTGTATTGACTGCATTGAACTATAACCCTTAGGGACTATAAAGTATAAACCCTAAAACTACAGATAAATTTGCATCACAATCAGCATGACCTTGCATCAAATCCTCCACACCCAGTCTTTACACAGGCATCCATAGGAAATGGGACCTCACTGAACAAGGCAAGCAAACCCTGTCCATCTTGTAGAAACAGGCCTGCGCACCACCATCACAGCTTCAAATAGAAGATGTTCCCGCTCTTCAGGCTTGTGCGGAAGCCAGAAATGGTACTGCGCCAACGCCATGCCGCGTCACCGTCCATCATGGTGGAGTGTGGAGACTGGAGGATGCAGCATATCCTTAAAGACACAAATGATAACCTCTGTTAGCATTTGTCCAAATCAAATGTTGCAATCATTGAGCAGACTGTCAGCCAGTGTGTGAACTGAAGTTGGTACCTACACATGGCTAAGCTTAGAATATTATTCAACCCTTAAACTGTCTGCAATTGGGGTGAAATGATGAAGTACTGGTATTAGTTCAGTAATTCAACTCACCAGTGTATGGTGCATTCTTGAGGTCCCCCAGAAGAAGAGAAGTCAACTGACAGTAATATTAATATTAATAAAAAATGGGTTATCATTGAATGTCTACAAGATGGTGTCTGTAGGGCCACAGCGCAGCGAGCGAATGTGAGCAGAGCGTTCTAAACGTGGGTCCCTGCGACCATAATTGCTGTAAAGGGTATGTCAGGTTTTATTATTTATCGTTTTTGATGATGTCATAGCTTTGGTATTACTGGTACACTTTTCTGTATGTCATAATAATGCTATCTTCTATTAGGGACCTCAATAACACCATTAACTGGGGAGGTGAATTACTGAACTAATACCAGAGAAATGCAGGTAGGTACTTACATATTTGTTTTGTGGAGGAAATCCGAAGTTCTCTTCTCTTGCACATTCTCCTACACCAATGTTATGTGAGTGATGAGTTGCAACTAATTTCCAATGACAATGAAACCAATTATTTACATGCTTGACCTACTCGGTACAAAATCAACAACACTTATCACTTATAAGCCTCTACAAACACAATCACCAACACTCCACTGGGTTTACATTTCTTTTACATTTATGTTATAAGCCTTTAAATATTAATTTACTAAGATTTAACATTTTAAATAAACCCAGTTCAAATTCAATGGAGATGTGTAAACAATCTATCAAAACAATACCGTGTTTCGCTAGCGCCGGCGTTGCCGACAGACGTATTTTGACCAATCAGACACAGCCATTTCTGCTGCTGAAACTCGTTTTGTCAGCAGATTAGCGTTATATCGTAATCGTATCGTTATTGGTGTGTGACGTCATCAATATCAGCTGTTTGCGTCTATAAAAAAATAACAGCCGGCACCGTCAGTTTTTTTTCGTTGGTGAAACTCGGCTCATGTCCGCAGTTTTTTTTAGCGGCGATTTTTTTTTTTTCTGCGTGCGGTGATTATTTTTTGGTAAAACTGGCCTCTGATCTGATCTGAACTGAACACCCTCCGCCTTGTGTACCAGGCTTCGGTCGATTCATTCCGCCCTGGTGTGTCGCTCGGTCGTGACCTGCCGCTGCGCGTCCGCTGCCGCCGACCGTGACGGTGGTCCGGCTGTAGAGGTCACAGGTCACGGTCCCGGGCCGCAGCCAGGTCGCACGGGCGGTCACGGCCAGACATCCTGCTGATCATCCATTCAATCATGACAGCTGACATGCAGAGAAGCGGCCGGCAACACAGGAAACGTGGGACACTTACTTTTGCCCTTCATCCAATAGACAGCCAAAGGCTTCATTCACTTCATACCAGTCTTCTGAATGTTCATCTGCAAAGCTTCCTGAAGAAGTTAACACGCGCCCTGGAGGGGGAGGGCGAAATCCGCCTGCACCCCTCTGGTATTTCGAGAATAACGTAAAAACGGCGGCGCGCAGCGCCGCCATTTTTCGCATAACTGTTCGGAAATCAACTACCCACATTAAGTAAGTTTGTTTTACCTAGGGTCATCTCAGGTCAGGTCACCAGACCAGGCGACGTGATGACCCTACCTCCAAAACGTTTGCGGTCGTACCGCAGCCACAGTTTTAGACCGATCGGTTTCAAACTTGCAGGATTTCATAAGGTCATAGATACCTACAATTTTTTCATCTCGGATTTCTGATGTCGGTGACCTAAGGTCGGGTCAATTTCTTGTTTTGTCAATAACTATCGACATAATGCAGATAGGGAAGTGAAAACGGTACCAATGTGTTTGTCTCATCGAGATACGTCTCTAAATATGAAACATGACCTACTTGGGTCACCACTTGACCTTGACCTGAGGTCAAATTTATCAGTTGACCTAACCTGGTCAACATGAATATGATGCAAAGTGCCTTGACCAGACAAACACGATGGTGTCGAACGTATTGCTTAATCTGTATTAGGTACAAAGTTATTTGCGAAAAACAGGCTTGCCAAAAAATAACCTTTTTTACATTTGATGACCTATGGAGCCTAAACTACTGACCTGAGATCAAATATGAGGACAAGGGATTGGATTTTTCAAGAGCTTTCGATTGTTTTCCCGTTTGTTCCTAGCTATCATAGTTCCCGATATATTTGGGGGTGTTCAAAGCGAAGTCCTAAAACTGGAAAATCTTACCTTTGATGACCTCTGGTGACCTGAATATTGACCTGACCTAAAAAAAAGTCCGATATACTTTCGATAGAGCTTGCCTCGAGCTATCTAACGCCGTTTTCTGATTGTCGCTACGTTGCGTGGTTTTCGAGATCATAGGGGGGGGACGAAATCCGCCCCCCCCCCCTCCAGGGCGTGTAATTATCAGAGGTCCTCCAGGGCGCGTGTTAATACTCTATTGCTCTTATTTCCTCATATATTAAAAGCATATTCGGATCTTCGATTCGATACTCATCACCCTTGAAGCGCAGGACCACATGGGTGGTTTTCAGACAGTGTGTAGACTGTAGGTACTGAATTAGTTAAAGGGTTTACCTTTAACATGGGGTTTTGAACTGAGATAGCAGATTTGTAGAGCAGATCGAAAAATGGGATGTGTGAAAACAAATTACCGCCCTACGCTAAGTAATTTCGACACAGGACTAGTGGGCCCCTTTTAGAAGACGCTGTTTCGTGCCCCGATCGGGGCACGAAACTTGTTTCGGGTCCTCACAACGGTTGTTTACGTTACAAGCAGCCTGCATATATATGCCTAAGGTCCGTCGTTATTGTGTGCCATAGTTTCCATATTCAAGCTACCATATGCATGACGTCATAATAATTGTCATGAAGTTTGTATGGCCATGAAGGAGAAAAGAGAAACATGCCCATTTGTCGACGGATATCCGTCTATCGTCCAAACAAATGTCATATTCGTTTTTTTCTTCTTCAGCTCGTATAGCCAAATTGCAATTTTTTTCTTCAAAATTTCATTCTTCTTCAGCTCAGTATAGCCAAATTTCAAGACAACTTTCAAGGTGACCTATTCCCTTTAATGACAATACCATTCTGCCGGATGCGCCTATTACACGTTCCAATTCGCGTGGCCTTGCATTGTGCACCGGCGGTGCATCTGCATGGATAAGGCGAAGCTCTTTACCTCTATATTCGCCTCACAATTTGTCGTTGCAGCAGACAGGGGCGGTCGCAGCCCTGGCCTGGGGGGGGGGGGGGGGGGGGCAACTTGGCAAGGGGACCCGCGGTTGGTCTGAAAGGACAGGGGCCCTACGGGGAAAAAGGAAAGGGTCCTACGCTGATTTGAAAGGGAATTTTTACACCTGAGGCTTGGTTTTTCATTTTGTTAGGGCTTTTAAACCCTACAGTGTATGCCTGTCTAAAAGCAGCCTTCAGACGGTCTGAGAGGGTATTTTCAGGCATTGGGTATTCCAAGACAGATCGTCAGGGCCAAAACACACTGTATTTCAGGTTTCGATGAAAATCCGTTGTCATGGGTATTAACAGACTGTAGGAACGTCACGAAAAGTGTGTGTGTGGGGGGGGGGGGGGGGCAGTGAAACCTTTATCTCGTATCGAGTGAAATCAAACCGCCCTACCGGTGCTCATCTCCCGAAAGGAAAAGGTGGTGTCGTAGTGCTAGTTCGAGACTGTTTCAAGTGCGAACAGTTGAAGACCCCATTCACCGGCGATGACAGCTCTAACTTGGAGATTGTTTGGGTGCTGGTGCATGTCAACAAACATCAGTCACTGTTGGTCGCGTCCGCGTACCGGGTACCTTCAAACACTGCGCGCCAAGTGACAGCGGACCTCGATTCACTTGAAAATCAGATCCAATTCATGCTTGCCAACTACCCTCGCTCTATACTCGTAGTTGATGGGGATTTCAACTGTTGTTTGCTAAAGGCCAGAGAGAGTACCCGTGAGCGTCTGTTACCTGATTTGTTCAACACATACGGATTGACTATAACTAATCGTGATCGTCCAACTTACCGGCCTGCGCATTCTCTGCTCGACGTTGTTGCCGCCAACCGCCCTGACCTTGTATGCAGGAGTGGCGTGACGCGGTGTCACTTCGGCGGCCCGCACGACTTTACGCGCGTTATATTGGAGAGACAGGGCCCCGACAGTTCGGCTGGCCGGCCGCGTGTTGAGCGGCGCAGTCTCGGGCGCGTAGATGCCGCTGCCTTCAACCAGCAGCTATGGGAGTGTGATTGGTCGGGCGTTCTCCTGCGTGACAGCCCCGCACTGAAATGGTATGCCTTCTGTGAACTGTTCATCCGTCAGCTGGACCGAGTGGCTCCCGTTCGTCGTGTGACGGTCCGACCTGTAGTGACACCCCCTGTATCGGCTGACACACAGGAGCTGTTGAGGCGCCGCCGCGCTACACTGACACGCGGCACACGTGACGAGTACCGTGAGGTGAACAGGCTGTGTACGTGTAGAGCTGTCACCCGATCTGACAGTCGCGCCTTCTATCAGGAGCAGATTGCCCGGGGAGAAAGGCACAGTTTGTGGCGCGTCCTTCAGCCCGTGATTGGACGTAAACAGCAGCACGCGGAACCACACAGTTACACCGGACGCACTCAATGACTACTACGTCACAATAGGACCTGCTACGTCTGCCAGCGTCCCGCGACCGGCCACTCCAGTCCCAGTCAGGCTACCCCGTATCACCTCAGGCACTTTAAAGATTAAACCCACCTACATTGACACATTGTACTCAACGTTTTTGAGCATGAAGCCGTCAACAGCCACAGGAGTAGATGGGGTGAGTGTCACTATGCTAGACATTTTTCCCAGGCATTGGTCATGTACTCCTCGATATCGTCAATTCCAGTCTGACCACCGGGCTCGTCCCAGCTCAGTGGCAGCATGCGATAGTGACACCGATACCCAAGGGCAAAACAGCCAACAACCCAGCCGATACGCGCCCTATTTCCATTTTACCAGGCATAATGCAAATAGTGGAGCGTATCGTACAAAGACAGCTAATGGAATATGTGGACTCACATGACTTACTGACCGCCGCACAACAAGGATACAGGAAACTGCACTCAACCGAGACCGCTCTCAGCGTCATCACTGACCGCGTTCTCCATGCCATGGACAACGGTGATATTTCAATTTTGGTCCTTCTTGATCTATAAAAATGTTTTGATGTTGTGCCTCACCGAAAACTCATCGAAAAGTTAAAGCTATACGGTGTGGACACTGACTGGTTTGCCAACTATTTGATGGGACACGTGCAACAGGTGCGAGTCCGCAGTGCTGACGGCTCTAGCATAACGTCAAAGCCGAGAGGAAACAAAATCGGGGTGTTTCAAGGGGGTAGCCTCAGCTGCGTCCTATTTATGCTGTTTGCAAACGATCTGAGCCTGCATGTGCCCGATAGCGTCACCATTGTTCAGTTTGCTGATGACACACCAATTTTGGTCACATGTAAACAACGCGATTTGGAAACAATCATTTCACTCATGGAAACTGCTCTCGATGCTGCTTACCGATGGTTTTGTCACAATGGAATGAGAGTCAATACAGCCAAAACTCAGATGTTAGTATTGGGGACACCAGCTATGTTAAGGAGTCTCCCACCAATCACTGTCAGATTCTGTGGGTCCGTGTTAGGAGACGCGGGGACAGTACAAAACCTGGGGCTCTATCTAGACCGCCATCTAAGCTACCAGGCACACATTGACGCAATGACTTCGAAATGCACTGGTATTCTGATCGCTCTAAGCCACGCCCGTCATGTGATGCCTGCGAGTACACTGAAAATAATTGTACAAGCTCTTGTCATGTCCATCGTGCGATACTGTATGAGCGTGTATGGATCGTGTGGTGCGACGCAGATGGCTCGCGTACAGGTCATCAACTTCTGCGCGAGGGTCGTCAGTGGCCGCAAACGAAGCGATCACATCTCGGACGTCATTGAGCAGCTCGGCTGGTTGCGAGCGGCTGAGTTGGCCGAGTACCACACCATCTGCGCAGTCCAACGGGCTATAGTGACGAACACCCCAGAACACATCAGCCAAACCATTGGCCCAGTAGCCCACGAGGTACATGAGCACAGAACCCGAAGCGCCGACGGAATAACGCAGCCACGAGCCCGAACTGAGACAGGGAAGCGCCGACTGTGCATCAGAGGAGTCACAATGTTGAACCGCACCAAATTGAACCCACATGTGTCATCGTTCCGCGGGAATGTGAAACGCACGGTCCTGTCGAGGCGCCACTGAATGCTCCGTGTCCTGTATGTCGTGTATGCCCTGTATGTCATGCGCACTTCGTGTTCGTTGGGCTGATGCCTATATAAACTTGTCCAATGTTTTAACTGGTTCTACGTGTCAGGTGAAAAGCCACCATGTTTGTGGATCCTTGATGAATATACATCTATCTATCAAACCCCCCTTATATGCAAGATTTATTTGCAGATTCGGGCTCTTCTAGTCTTGGCAAACCTTTTCGCATACAAACAAAAATCACCGACCAAAAGACAATATTTTAGAGAGAAAAAATGCCGAAAATTGAGGGACCATGCCCCCCCCCCCCTGTTCATACGCCTATGTGGGTATATGAGGCGCTGCATCACGTGCCAAGTTTCAGCTCCCCTGATGGAAGTTACTGAGTTACCGCCACCGGTATTTCCGTGTGGTCACGATGCAAGGCTCTATTCTAAGCCAAAACGCTGCCACCGCACTGTGGGGGGCCTTTCGTCCTGCAGCCTGCCGGAATAAACAAAATGAAGGTTCCCATTTTCTCTTCAAACTGCACTGCCCGGAACCGAAATTCTCTTAATTTGTCGAATCTGACATTGGTTTTCCCCGCTAACCTTTGCTAGCATATGAAAACGCGACCGAAACTGAAGTTTGTGGACGGAAGCGCCAGATCACTGTTTCAGGCGAAATACATGCACACGATTTGGCTGGTTGTACGTTCATTTTCCTTGTCTAATTTTAACAAAGCAACTTTTTTATTTTTCATTTTCCTTGACTAATTTTAACAAAACAGCTTTTTCACTTTTCATTTTATTTAATTTCATTACAAATCTTAACGAACCAAGCAAAATCCCCCGAGTCTTGCATACATTGAACTCTGCTTTAAAATGAGGATCAACCCTAATATGTAAATGTAAGTTTATATAAAGTTTGACGGCGAGTAACGCTTCGAGGCACATACCAGTGTAGTCGCCAGAATGTGCTGATGTTGTCCCAACCCGGAAACAGCGCTCCTACTCGCCCCTTTGATTACTACAGTCAATTTGCTGGAAATTTGAGATTTGGAAATTTCGCAAATTGGAAAGGGAAAAATCTGGAAATTTGAGAGGGCCGTCTTTTGATGACAATCGCAATGTCTTCTAATGTTGTTTTTTAGGCCTGATGTGTTAATTACGGCACGTCAGGACCATCCAAATCGACGAACAAAGCAAAACGCTAAGCAACTTCAAATGGCTCCTCAGCGACCTGGCATGACCTTGGCTGGTGACCTAATGATTCTCATGACTGGCTATCAACAGCCGAATATGACCATCATGACCATCCTGAGTCCAAACTGACGCGAATAAAACGGCTGCAGCGGCGCGAAAGCACCTTACGGCGCTCAGACTACCGTGCAGACCTTGCATTATGACGTCACTACTCTGTGACCTGACCTGACCTTAAACTGTTTTTGCTGTCCAAATGTGCACAAAATGTGCGCCGCAGCTGGTTTAGCTAGTATGCATCAGCTGGTTGCGCTGCGGTTGACGGCGTGGCCGTCATGAATTAATTCCGGCTAATCGGCAAAAGGCCCCACTGTGCACCGATTAACCCTCGCCCTGGTGTGTCATTTTGACTCTCCCTGAGGTTTTTCGGGAATAGCGGGAAAGCGGCGGCGTACAGCGCCACCAAAATTGGCATAGGTCTTCTGGCATCAATTATGCATATATTGTGTATTTTTTACCTCGGGTCATCTCAGGCCAGGTCACCAGGTCGCGTCGAGTGATCTTACCTCCAAAAATAGTTGCGGTCGTGCCAAAGTCATGGGAGTTGATCGAACAATTTCAAACTCACAGAAGTTAATCAGAGCATTGGTATCGACAATTCGTTTAACTTGGATATTTGTATATCGGTTACCAAAGGGCAGGTCAATTTCGTGACCTACCCATTACAAGTGAATGGGAAAATATAAAATGCTTCCTATTCAGAGGATATGCAATACCTAGATCAAGCCATTTTTTTGCAGAATTATGTTATTTTAGCTCACTCTTGGCCCAGGTACAACTGTTGCTCAGTGACCTATGCAAGGTCAGCTGAGGACATCTCACTTCTCATTCTCACTTTTTGCCAATGACTCTTTATATAATGAATATAGAGACGTGCAACTCACATTACTGTGTGTATCTTGCTGATATGCGTCTCCCCATATGCAACATTACCTACTGGGTTCATAAATGACCTTGACCTAAGGTCAACTTTTGAACTTGACCCAATCCGGTCATCGTGAATACGGTCCGACGTAGCTGGACGAGACACATACGATGGCGTTGAAATGATTGCCCTATCTTCATTAGGTAAAACGATGTGTACGAAAAACTTCTTGGAAGAAAATGTCAGCATGACATGTGGTGACCTCTGAAGCCTGAACTGTTAACATGACCCATTTTGTATCGTTTCTTCCTAGCTATCATAGTGCCATATGATATTTGGAGTTTTGGAGCTAAGTCCTAAAGTTTGACAATTTCACTTTTGATGACCTCCGGTGACCTCAATATTGACCTGAGCCAAAACATGACCAAAGTGACTTCAATTGGCCCTCAACGTCTTTAAAAGGGCCGTTGGTTGACCTGAAAGGATCGTTGCCCAGCCTGATAAGGTGTTGCTATGCCTGATGGGCCGGTATCAGACGTCTGCTTTATGACGGTATCAGGCGTCTGCCTTATGACGGTATCAGGTATCTGCTTTATGACGGTATCAGGCGTCTGGTTTATGACGGTATCAGGCGTCTGCTTTATGACGGTATCAGGCGTCTGCTTTATGACGGTATCAGACGTCTGCTTTATGAAGGTATCAGGCGTCTGCTTTATGACGGTATCAGGCGTCTGCTTTATGACGGTATCAGACGTCTGCTTTATGACGGTATCAGGTGTCTGCCTTATGACGGTATTAGACGTATGCTTTATGACGGTATCAGGCGTCTGCTTTATGACGGTATCAGACGTCTGCTTTATGACGGTATCAGACGTCTGCTTTATGACGGTATCAGACGTCTGCTTTATGACGGTATCAGACGTCTGCTTTATGACGGTATCAGACGTCTGCTTTATGACGGTATCAGGCGTCTGCTTTATGACGGTATCAGACGTCTGCTTTATGACGGTATCAGACGTCTGCTTTATGACGGTATCAGACGTCTGCTTTATGACGGTATCAGGCGTCTGCTTTATGACGGTATCAGACGTCTGCTTTATGACGGTATCAGACGTCTGCTTTATGACGGTATCAGGCGTCTGCTTCATGACGGTATCAGGCGTCTGCTTTATGACGGTATCAGACGTCTGCTTTATGACGGTATCAGGCGTCTGCTTCATGACGGTATCAGGCGTCTGCTTTATGACGGTATCAGACGTCTGCTTTATGACGGTATCAGGCGTCTGCTTCATGACGGTATCAGGCGTCTGTTTCATGACGGTATCAGGCGTCTGCTTTATGACGGTATCAGACGTCTGCTTTATGACGGTATCAGGCGTCTGCTTCATGACGGTATCAGGCGTCTGCTTTATGACGGTATCAGGCGTCTGCTTCATGACGGTATCAGGCGTCTGCTTCATGACGGTATCAGGCGTCTGCTTCATGACGGTATCAGGCGTCTGCTTTATGACGGTATCAGGCGTCTGCTTTATGACGGTATCAGGCGTCTGCTTCATGACGGTATCAGGCGTCTGCTTCATGACGGTATCAGGCGTCTGCTTTATGACGGTATCAGGCGTCTGCTTTATGACGGTATCAGGCGTCTGTTTTATGACGGTATCAGGCGTCTGCTTTATGACGGTATCAGACGTCTGCTTTATGACGGTATCAGGCGTCTGCTTTATGACGGTATCAGACGTCTGCTTTATGACGGTATCAGACGTCTGCTTTATGACGGTATCAGGCGTCTGCTTTATGACGGTATCAGACGTCTGCTTTATGACGGTATCAGACGTCTGCTTTATGACGGTATCAGGCGTCTGCTTTATGACGGTATCAGACGTCTGCTTTATGACGGTATCAGGCGACGGTATCCTGGGAAGCCACGCAACCTTCCAGAGAGCTGCCGTCCCTTTCCTTAACACGCGCACTGGAGGGGGGGGGGGGCGAAATCCCCCTAAGGTTTTTCGAGGATAGCGGAAAAACGGCGGGGCGCCTGCGCGCCGCCGCTTTTGTCGTACTTTTTTTCTCACACCCAAATCTTTTATTGCAAGTTTCGTACAACTTTGCGAAACAAACATAATACAATGCATGCATTACATACGGAAACAACTTCAGTTCCCGAATGATGCAAGTGCAGAATTGATGCAGATGAAAACGTTCGATTAAAGGGCATAGTTCACCTTTAACATGGGGTTTTGAACTGAGATAGCAAATTTGTAGAGCAGATCGAAAAACGGGTTGTGGTGAAAAAATTACCTCGCCACGCTAAGTAATTTCGACACAGGACTAGTGTCGTGGTAGTAGATCGGGGCACGAAACAGCGTCTTCTATAAAAGGGGCCCTTTTAGAAGACGCTGTTCGGCTGTTTCGTGCGCCGATCGGGGCACGTAACTTGAAACTCTTCGACGGATATCCATCTATCGTTCAAACAAATGCCATATTAGTTTTTTCAGCTCGAAATACCCGTAAAGCCAAATTTCAAGACAACTTTCAATGTGACCTATTCCCATTAAAGAGTTTAAACAAACAAAATGAAACAAACAATAGATATTTTATGTTGACAGATGTTTTTGGCATACCTGTTCGAAAATCCATTACCCACATTGTGCAAAATTATTGACCTCAAGTCATCTCAGGTCAGGTCACCAGGCCAGGTCACGAGACCTCACCTCCAAAAAGTTTGCCGTCGTACAACAGCCACAGTTTCTGGCCGATTGGTTTCAAACTTACATGATTTCATAAGGTCGCATGTACCTACAATTCGTGTATCTAGGATTTGTGATATGGGTGACCTAAGATCGGGTCAGTTTCGTGACTTCCCCATTATAAGTCAATGGGGAAATATACAAATGCTTCTTTTTCAGAGAATATGCATTGGATCAACCAATTCTGTCAGAATCATGTTATTTTAGGTTATTCGTGATGACCCAGGTGGCATTGTTGCTCAGTGACCTCTGCAAGGTCAGCTGAGGTCATCTGAGGTCACCAACACGTTTTTGCCAATAACTCTTGATATAATAAAGTTCGAGACGTGCAAATGACACCAAAGTGTTTGTCTCGTTGAGTCCCGTCACCCCCATATGCAACATGACCTACCTGGGTCACCAAATGACCTTGACCTGAGGTCAAGTTGACATAACTAGAGCATTATTAATATGTTTCGACGCGCCTTGACGAGACCAACACGATGGCGTCAACATTATTGCCTTATCTTTTTAGGTAAAAAGTTATTTGCGAAGAACTATTTTGCCAAAAAATAACCTGTTTGACCTTTGATGACCTCTGGAGCCTAAACTATTGACCTGAGATAAAATTTGATGACTAAGTGCGATTAGATTTTTCAAGAGCTTTCAATTGCCTTTTCTGTTTGTTCCTAGCTAGCATAGTTCCCGAGATATTTGAGGGTGTTCGAAGCGAAGTCCTACAACTGGAAAATCTGACCTTTGATGCTCTCTGGTGACCTCAATATTGACCTGAGTCAATAAATGACTGAATCGTTTCAAAATTATTTTTGATGAGCTTTCGAACGGTATTTTCGGTTTTTGTCTACATCCCATAGGAGCCGAGTTCGAGGGGGCGGAATCCCCCTCCCCTTCCAGTGCGTGTAATTATCAGAGGCCTTCCAGGGCGCGAGCAAACTTTTCGCAAAAAAAATAGCTAGCTTACGCTTACGAAACTTTTTAGAAACAAATTCAACGCTAAACCCTTTTCAGTCCGGATTTCGCAGAGGCCGAAGCACGGCTGATAATGTACTTCACCTGACAAACTCTATCCAGCGTGGGTGTGAGCAAAAGCAACGCACAGTAGCTGTCTTTATCGACCTGGCTGCCGCCTACGACATCCTACTGCACTACTTTATCTTATTCATAACATTGCTATTCGTGGCAACTTAGCGGTGTTCTTAAGCAACTTTCTTCAACCCAGGTCGTATCAAGGTGGGTGGCATACTTATCATTGGGGATAAGTGTCATTTTCGGGTTTTGGGATGTCCCTCAGTCTGTTTAGCGGTCAACCAGTCAACTAGCTTAGTGACGGTTACTGGAAGGCAGGAAAACAGGGGCTTAACAAGATCGTATGCTAAGTATCTGCTAAGCCGGCTGGCTAGACACCTTTGATTCATGCTCCGTGTGCAGGCGGAATGTTCCAGGCCGTGTCCAGGCGCAATGTTCCAGTATAAAGGCCGTGTGCAGGCGGAATGTTCCAGTATAAAGGCCGTGTTCAGGCGGAATGTTCCAGTATAAAGGCCGTGTTCAGGCGGAATGTTCCAATATAAAGGCCGTGTTCAGGCGGAATGTTCCAGTATAAAGGCCGTGTTCAGGCGGAATGTTCCAGTATAAAGGCCGTGGTCAGGCGGAATGTTCCAGTATAAGGGCCGTGTTCAGACGGAATGTTCCAGTATAAAGGCCGTGTTCAGGCGGAATGTTCCAGTATAAAGGCCGTGTTCAGGCGGAATGTTCCAGTATAAAGGCCGTGTTCAGGCGGAATGTTCCAGTATAAAGGTCGTGTTCAGACGGAATGTTCCAGTATAAAGGCCGTGTGCAGGCGGAATGTTCCAGTATAAAGACCGTGTTCAGGCGGAATGTTCCAGTATAAAGGCCGTGTTCAGGCGGAATGTTCCAGTATAAAGGCCGTGTTCAGGCGGAATGTTCCAGTATAAAGGCCGTGTTCAGGCGGAATGTTCCAGTATAAAGGCCGTGTTCAGGCGGAATGTTCCAGTATAAAGGCCGTGTGCAGGCGAAATGTTCCAGTTTAAAGGTTGTGTTCAGGTGGAATGATCCAGTATAAAGGCCGTGTGCAG
This sequence comes from Chirona hameri, assembly GCA_036785665.1. NCBI lineage: Eukaryota > Metazoa > Arthropoda > Thecostraca > Balanomorpha > Balanidae > Chirona > Chirona hameri. Next base: position 51,629 of record JAXIVJ010001988.1, on the reverse strand, counting down.
GCGGAATGTTCCAGTATAAAGGCCGTGTTCAGGCGGAATGTTCCAGTATAAAGGCCGTGTTCAGGCGGAATGTTCCAGTATAAAGGCCGTGTTCAGGCGGAATGTTCCAGTATAAAGGCCGTGTGCAGGCGGAATGTTCCAGTATAAAGGCCGTGTGCAGGCGGAATGTTCCAGTATAAAGGCCGTGTTCAGGCGGAATGTTCCAGTATAAAGGTCGTGTTCAGGCGGAATGTTCCAGTATAAAGGCCGTGTTCAGGCGTAATGTTCCAGTATAAAGGACGTGTGCAGGCGGAATGTTCCAGTTCAAAGGCCGTGTGCAGGCGGAATGTTCCAGTATAAAGGCCGTGTGCAGGCGGAATGTTCCAGTATAAAGGCCGTGTTCAGGCGGAATGTTCCAGTATAAAGGCCGTGTGCAGGCGGAATGTTCCAGTACAAAGGCCGTGTGCAGGCGGAATGTTCCAGTATAAAAGCCGTGTGCAGGCGGAATGTTCCAGTATAAAGGCCGTGTTCAGGCGGAATGTTCCAGTATAAAGGCCGTGTGCAGGCGGAATGTTCCAGTATAAAGGCCGTGTTCAGGCGGAATGTTCCAGTATAAAGGTCGTGTGCAGGCGGAATGTTCCAGTATAAAGGTCGTGTGCAGGCGGAATGTTCCAGTATAAAGGCCGTGTTCAGGCAGAATGTTCCAGTATAAAGGCCGTGTGCAGGCGGAATGTACCAGTATAAAGGCCGTGTTCAGGCGGAATGTTCCAGTATAAAGGCCGTGTTCAGGCGGAATGTTCCAGAATAAAGGCCGTGTGCAGGCGGAATGTTCCAGTATAAAGGTCGTCGTCAGGCGGAATGTTCCAGTATAAAGGCCGTGTTCAGGCGGAATGTTCCAGTTTAAAGAACGTGTGCAGGCGGAATGTTCCAGTATAAAGGCCGTGTGCAGGCGGAATGTTCCAGTTTAAAGGCCGTGTGCAGGCGGAATGTTCCAGTATAAAGACCGTGTGCAGGCGGAATGTTCCAGTTTAAAGGCCGTGTGCAGGCGAAATGTTCCAGTATAAAGGCCGTGTGCAGGCGGAATGTTCCAGTATATAGCCCGTGTGCAGGCGGAATGCTCCAGTATAAAGGCCGTGTACAGGCGGAATGTTCCAGTATAAAGGCCGTGTTCAGGCGGAATGTTCCAGTATAAAGGCCGTGTGCAGGCGGAATGTTCCAGTATAAAGGCCGTCTTCAGGCGGAATGTTCCAGTATAAAGGCCGTGTTCAGGCGGAATGTTCCAGTATAAAGGCCGTGTTCAGGCGGAATGTTCCAGTATAAAGGCTGTGTGCAGGCGGAATGTTCCAGTATAAAGGCCGTCTTCAGGCGGAATGTTCCAGTATAAAGGCCGTGTTCAGGCGGAATGTTCCAGTATAAAGGCCGTGTTCAGGCGGAATGTTTCAGTATAAAAGCTGTGTGCAGGCGGAATGTTCCAGTATAAAGGCCGTGTTCAGGCGGAATGTTCCAGTATAAAGGCCGTGTTCAGGCGGAATGTTCCAGTATAAAGGCTGTGTGCAGGCGGAATGTTCCAGTATAAAGGCCGTGTTCAGGCGGAATGTTCCAGTATAAAGGCCGTGTTCAGGCGGAATGTTCCAGAATAAAGGCTGTGTGCAGGCGGAATGTTCCAGTATAAAGGCCGTGTTCAGGCGGAATGTTCCAGTATAAAGGCTGTGTTCAGGCGGAATGTTCCAGAATAAAGGCCGTGTTCAGGTGGAATGTTCCAGTATAAAGGCCGTGTACAGGCGGAATGTTCCAGTATAAAGGTCAAGACGCGGCACGGGAGATGAACTGACCGGAATACACACAAAGTGACAAGGACAAAGTGAAATAAAAATATACCCTCACTATCACATACAATCTAAATCATATTGACAAATACATCAAAAGGTGGAACTATAGTCACACATCTCATGCAAAGAGTCAAGGGCGTCGAAAGCGAGGGGGGCGGGGTGCCCCCAACATTGTCGGATTTTAACATTACACTTATGGGGATTGCATGGAAAGAATCGACTTCAGAATGGTTATGTCTCCCTCACTTTCAGAAAGGAGAATGTCGTCACAAATCCCACTGCTACAGCACGGTTTTCAGATGAACACTTCAGAATAGACAAGAGATTTAAGCGTTTAGCTAATCATCTGGGCGTCCTTGGTAGGTGGGATCAAGGGCGCCGCCACCTTCCGAAAGTTGGGGGGGGGGGGGGCGGAGGCATTCTGAAGTCGATTCTTTCCATGCAACGCCCATAGGCGGAATGTTAAAATCAGAAAATGTTGGGGGGACATGTCCCCCCCCCCCCTGTGGCGGAGTCCCTGGGTGGGATCGTGTTCACCTTGAAATTTTTTACCAAACACGATTTGATTATATTTTGTAATACAATTTATTTTTATGTTGTCAAAAATGGCCTTATATCGCGCCGATTCAGGACATAAGGTCGTACATTTTCATTGTTTATCAAAACTATATGCATACTCTCCGAGTCAGAGTCCTGACGTCACTCGAATGTAAAAAATGGTTCAGCCAATCAAATTCGAAAGTAGTCGCGTAAGGATAGACTCGCATTGGAGATGTGCCAACCGGCGGCCGGCGGTTCGCTTGCAAGCACCAGCTGCAAGCTGATTGGCTGATGGTATAGCCTCTGCCCGGGCTAGAACCAGTACAACATTCTTTCGCCAGCACCGCATTCCTTCGCCAAAAAATCAAATATATTCGGTTGGAAAGTCTTTTCAGTCAAGGAAACTTGCAGATAGGGGTTTCCCAACACATGCTACAAAACTGCTATCTCAGTTTAAAACTAATGTTGAAGGTGAACTATTTCCTTTAACACATAAAGATAGCCTGATCCGACCTTTGGTGTAGTCGGAAGAGCGCAGTTCTTACGTGAAATCGTACATTGTATGCATGTACAATAAACAATAAACATTCCCATTCATTTCCGGCAACATTCCACGCGTTAAAAAAACTTGCGGCCTACGCAAGTAGGTTCCATGGTTTTCAAACTTCTTTTTAACGCCAATATTTTTATAAGATTTTCCATCGAGAAGGCGACTTACTTTCCATAATGCATAGGTAAAATACCACCACATCGTGGTGAAGCGCGGCCTCGCCAGCGCAGGAGTCCTGTCCGTCCTGGAGCCGGTCGGGCTGGATCGCGGAGACGGCAGGCGTCCTGACGGTCTCACTGTATACAGTGACGGCCGTAGGCTCATCTGGGACGTCACGTACGTCGACACCTACGCAGCATCGACGCTGGTGGAGACGGCCCTCGAGCCGGGCTCAGCCGCCACAGCCGCCGAGGAGCGGAAGAGGCGCAGATACGAGGCGCTAGGCGACCGGTACCGCTTTGTGCCGCTGGCCGTGGAGACGTCAGGTCACGGTTCGTTGGCAGGTGTCGGAGGGCTCAAAAGATGAGAGTCATGCCATACGGAAGTTTACCTCATGATGATCTCAGATACATAATATTTTTGAAATCTGTCGATTTTTTTTTTGCAAATGTCATTTTTGTCAAAATCTCGGAACTTTTCGGATGACCGATGCTACCGCTTACGTCAGGGCAACGAGGCTGGCAAATGGCATATGTGCAAACTCGTTACAGCCTGTAGAACAACCTCCAACTGATAACTGAACCTCGTGCTGTTTATTTATATAAGCAACAACAATCACCAGCGATAGTGAATCGCCCCCAATAGCTGCCGTACGGCTCACCTCCCCCGCTCCCGTGAACTGATCGACCATCGTGACCCGCCCGCGCTGCGCCGGCCGCCACCGACCCTCTCTACGGAACTGTGTTTTGGCAAAATGTGGGCGAACGTTGCGTTGGAATGTGAAATTTCGAGTTCGGATGGTCGGCCCAGTCCTCGACAAAGACATGGAGCGAGGCCCAGTAGAGACCAAGCCCAGGCAACGGTATGAATTATCATGAGTTTCCGGGTATTTCGCATTATGTAGCCTCTAAGCAGCGTGGTGTAACGCTCCCGTTCGGGGCGCGCCGCCAGAGGCCGTACGCACTCGGCATGCTGGGCGAGGCTACCGGTTGGCGCGGCGCGCTGACACGCCACCGCCGCCCAGTCACGAGCCGACAGGCAGTTGACCTGGGTCGGTACAGTCTCTGGCAGCGCGCTCCACACAGGAGCGATACATCACGCTGGTTAGAGGCTAAATATTGCAAAATACCCGGAAACTCATGATAATTTATACCCTTTCCTGGGCTTGGTCTCTACTGGGCCTCGCTCCATGTCTTTGTGTAGGACTGGGCCGACCATCTGAACTCGAAATTTCACATTCCAACTAAAGGTTCGCCCACATTTTGCCAAAACGCAGTTCCGTAGAGAGGGTCGGTGGCGGCCGGCGCAGCGCGGGCGGGTCGCGATGGTCGATCAGGCGTTCACGGGAGCGGGGGAGGTGAGCCGTACGGCAGCTATTGGAGGCGATTCACCATCGCTGGTGATTGTTGCTTATATCAACAGCACGAGGTTCAGTTAGCAGTTGGAGGATGTTCTACAGGCTGTAACGAGTTTGCACATATGCCATTTGCCAGCCTCTTTGCCCTAACGTAATCGGTAGCATCGTTCATCTGAAAAGTTCCGAGATTTCGACAAAAATGTCATTTGCAAAAAAAAAATCGACAGATTTCAAAAATATTATATATCTACGATCCTCATGAGGTAAGCTTTCGAATGGCATGGCTCTCATCTTTTGAGCCTTCCGACACCTTCCAACGAACCGTGAGGTGTCCTCGGCCCGGCGTGCGCTGCTTTTCTGGCCGAGCTCGGCCGCCGCATCACAGCGTGCACGGGCGAGAAGCGCGAGACGGCACGGCTGCGCCAGACGGCACGGCTGCTCTGTCGCCGTCGTCCGTGGCAACGCGGTGTCGATCGCCACTGTCACCCGATCCAGCCTGGAGCAGTGACACCACAGTGTCTGCGCCCGTGGTTGAGGTGTTGCTGATGTGTATATATTATATAGTGTATATTAATGTTTCTAGTCAAGATTACTGTATTGTTCTTCTATCATATATATTATAATTTGTATCACGTCATTTGACCCCTGAGGTACCGCCCGAGTATCGTCGATGGCTGGCTGGAGTTAAATTAAAGTGAAATAAAATGATTAAGGAAAAAAAATGTGATGCAAAAAAAGACCATTAACTTTTATAAATCAAAGTCAGCATCGCAGCAGGCAAGGAACCAGTGGCGCACGCAGGATTCCATTTCGGGGGGGGGGGGGGGGGGTCAGAGCCCTAAAAGCGGGCCCCCTTGTGAGCGGGCCCCCACCCGTTTTTAGAAAACTTCGCGGATTTCGGTCACTTGTTTTTGAGCGGGCCCCCTACAGCATGGGACCTGAGACATTATAATTTTCTTGTCAATGTCGTGTAAGGTGACTGCGTGTGCTACTGATGTGCGAATTTTAGGTGCGTGTGCTACTGATGTGCGGTACAACTGTCGAGAGTAAATTTGACGAAATGAGGTAAATGACAACACAAATTATATTTTACATTTTACAGGTTAGGCAGGTTAGGCAGGTAAATGACAACATCAACAACTATATTTTACAGGTTAGGCAGGTTAGGCAGTCCGATCCCCGGTAGTTATGTCATCATCATCATCGTTGGGGTTTTAGTGCGCCTCAACTACGTCATTCGCGCCCACCATCATGTTGCCACAAGTAGCCATAAACAATTTCCTGAAGCAACAATGGATAATGTAAAAAATACGTATCAATATCAAATACGCCCGTATCAAGAATTTGCAAGGATCGAGCCCTGTTGTGACCGGGCCCTATATCACGCCTTTCCCAGCACCGGGCCCCTGCCTCGATCGGGCCTGACAAGACCGGGCCCCTACCAGAAACGGGCCCGTATCAAGAATATGCAAGGACTGGGCCCTGTTGTGACCGGGCCCCATATCACGCCTTTGCCAGCACCGGGACCCTGCCTCGATCGGAACTGACCAAGACCGGGCCCCTTCCAGAAACGGGCCCGTATCAAGAATATGCAATGACCGGGCCCTGTTGTGACCGGGCCCTCGTTCTGACCGGGCCCCATATCACGCCTTTGCAAGCACCGGGCCCCTGCCTCGATCGGGGCTGACCCAGACCGGGCCCCTACCAGAAACGGGCCCGCATCAATAATGTTCAAGTACCGGGCTCTCGTTCTGACCGGGCCCCATATCACGCCTTTGCCAGCACCGGGCCCCTGCCTCGATCAGGCCTGACCAAGACCGGGCCCCTACCAGAAACGGGCCCGTGTCAAGCATATGCCGGGCCCTGTTGTGACCGGGCCCCATCATCCCATGCCACGCATTTGCCAGCACCGGGACCCTACCTCGATCGGGCCTGACCAAGACCGGGCCCCTCAGAAATACGAGCCCCTCATAAATTTCGGGGGGGGGGGGGGGGGTCAGCTGACTCCTTTGACCCCCCCCCCCTGCGTGCGCCACTGCAAGGAACATACTTGGCTATTGTTTACATTAACACGCGCAGTGGAGGGTGGGGGCACTTTTGTACCCCCCCCCCCCCACATGTTGTTCGTGAATATTTCAAAAAGGAAGCAAAGCAGGGCGGTGTGTGTTGCGTGACGTTAACGCCAACTTAATAGCGCATCGTTTGACTGAACAAATAAAAATCGGTCGATACATTTTTGAGTTATATGGATTTTTAGTAAAATCGGTCGATACATTTTTGAGTTATATGGATTTTTAGTCCAAGATGGCTCCCAGAATCGCGGTCGGCAAATCGATATCTTCGGAACCAACAGTCGGATCGAGATGATTCAAACGCCATTCGGTAGACAATGTCAATGTTCATCCCTGGAAGCAACTTTGGACACATTGCTGGTGACTTGTGACGTCACAGAGATCAAATTAAAAAAAAACAAATGTGACATTTGGCCAGATTTGACCTTCGTGACCTCGTTTGACCTTGCAGATAATGACCGAAGGTCAAGCAAATTTTACAAAATGTAGATAATCATAGCCCTACCTACCCTGTAAGTTTCATCATTGCAGCTCTCATATTTTTGGAGATCTTAGGGGGGGGGGGGCACTAAAGTGCCCTCTCTCCACTGCGTTAGTGGCATACCCCTCTCCACTGCGTGTTAGTGGCATACCCCTCTCCACTGCGTGTTAGTGGCATACCCCTCTCCACTGCGTGTTAGTGGCATACCCCTCCCCACTGCGTGTTAGTGGCATACCCCTCTCCACTGCGTGTTAGTGGCATACCCCTCCCCACTGCGTGTTAGTGGCATACCCCTCTCCACTGCGTGTTAGTGGCATACCACTCTCCACTGCGTGTTAGTGGCATACCCCTCTCCACTGCGTGTTAGTGGCATACCCCTCTCCACTGCGTGTTAGTGGCATACCCCTCTCCACGGCGCGTGTTAAGCTACCTTGCGAGCACGCGGTTTAGATCAGCGATCTAAGGACTCTGCCATGTCATTGACGGGGTTTTCCAGAGTGGAATTCATATTATTGACATTGAATCGGACAGACCAGTTCAAACGGTGTTTGTGAATTTGTGATCCTCCGTCACCAACACCTGGCATTTTACACCGGACCTGTGGCCAGCAGTGTGATGCCGAATTACGGCTAACCATGGGTCCACCGCCCGGCTAACCATGGGTCCACCGCCCGGCTAACCATGGGTCCACCGCCCGGCTAACCATGTATTATCCAGGAACCGGTAGTTGCGTTCCACGCCGAACTAATGCAGCACAATCTCAGTCTGTGGCAGCGGCTCAGTACGGTGGCCTGTGTGGGATCAGGAAGATGCAACAAATTTAGTCAAGGCTTCCAAGGGAGGATGGTTGGTAGGGGTGTAGGATCGTATTCAATTGAGGGGGCTTCGGCCCCCTCCACTTGTACCTCATCCCTCTCAACTTAAAAGTAGATATTTGACTTACAGCAACAATAAAAAGGGAACGAAACATATATATAAATATTATGCAAGGGAAAATGATCTTAACCATGAAAAATATTTTCATTTTTAGAAGAAAAAAAACAGGAAGATATAAAAACAAGCTTTCGGCATTACGCTTGATAACGCATAGCTTTACGGAAACTTGATAATGGCGTAATGCCGAAAGCTTGTTTTTTATTTTCCTGGCTTCTTTCTAAAAATAAACATATATCTGACATGGTTAAGATCATTTCTACTTACATAATATTAGTTATCACAATGTCATCCATCCTCGCCCACATTAAAATAAATATCAAGGCAAATCAAAATTAAAAATAAGATATTTTCTTGTATATCGAATGAAACCGCTATTTATATTAGAATCAGATGAGAATAAACTATTTTTTGGTATGCTAAGTGGACCTGAGTTCAGCCCCCTCAACTGATTTTGAGAAACTTCGCCACTGATGGTTGGTCACTTAATCCATATTTGCCTAGGGCGTCGCCGTAGGCCCCACCGTCCCCCTAGTCGTCAGGCTGGGGATTGTCCCCCCCCCCGTTTTGGAGACATAAATCCATACTTTTTCGTAAATATTGCATGTTTCAATATCATAAAAGCATTTGGAAACAGTATCAGTGCAATGGAAGAATGGAAAGGATCAGGAAGATATTTTTACTTTTCTTGAGGGAAGTTGACGGGAATTTCAAATGAAATTTCGGTAGCAGAAAAAGGGCATATTATGGCGTTGATGTGCCCTATTTGTTGTTTAGACACACTTTGTGCTTGCTGAAAGGTGTGGTGGTGTCGTCGTCGGTCCTGCTCTGGTCGGTCCAGTGAGAGGCGAGTGTGGGGCGAAGATCTGTATTGGATCGAGTCAGGAGGCACACTGACACCCTACCATGACACGCACGACTTCACATACATGGTTGGGTGAACAGCCAATGAGATATTACAGTCCGGCTTAGCACCTATATAGTGCACCAATCGGGTGTCGCGTGCGGCTGGCCACGGGACGGTGGCCGGCGCCCGCGGCGGTAGGTCGCGGTGGGCGAGAACAACTCCCCTCCCACCCACCCCCAAAAAAACAGAAAAAAAGAAGAAGGAAAAAAACGGTAGGTCGCATGCACCGTGCGGCCGCGCGCCGTGCGGTGACGACACGACAGTGGCAGCATGCTGTCGCTGTGCCGCCGGGCCGACTGGGCGCGCTCAAAACAAAAGGAACACCGGCAGGTGGTTTTACGACATGAACGTTTTTGAGGGCAAGTCTTCAGTCACTTCGACCGAATAGCTGCAAAGAAATAAGCTTCTGAAACCCATGGCTACGAGCTCATACGTAGATTGAATCCCCTAGTGGACGGAAGACCTCGCTTCGCTCGGTAATCAAACTGTTTATGCCGGGTCCTGACCTAGGAAATATATCCATTCAAAAGCTTCGGACTAAATTTATAAAATAAAATATACAAGCCATTTCGTTCAAGTTCTGCCCGAATGCGTTCAAAGTTTGCAAACCGAGGTAGTTTTCGGATAACTACATCATCCATTACTCCAAGTACATGAGCTACTTCATACGCATCTGTTTCGACCAGCCGACCATAAACGACTACCCCGCACAACGAGCCAACGGCAGTTACCGGTTCCGGGGCTATCCGTCCCATTGGCGGATCCAGAACGGGTGGTTTAGGGGGGGGGGACACAATTCCAAAAAGTCTCACACAATTCTGAAAATTCATCGGATTTCGCTTGCTTATGCATTGCTAGCTGATTTAAAGCTAACTTTCCTTAGTAAAAGTTGCTTAGATTGTCTTCTATATAAGGAAATGTGTAAATTTTGCGCCGCTTTCAGGCGTTTTTTTTTGGGGGGGGGGGTTGTCCATTTTGCCCAACCGTAGATCCGCCACTGATCCGTCCTCCTGGTAGGTACAGTTGTGGGCAGCCCGTGTCGGCCAGCATGCAGAACAGTGAGATGCGCTGAGCCTATGAAGAGGATAGAACAAACACGCAAGTGCCTTGCCACAAACATTGCCTTGTATCGCACCACCGACCTCCTAAATATATATCAAACCCCTGACCCTGACCCCCATGACCACCGAGCATGGTCATTCCCGAAAGCAAAAAGCCAGTCCAGTGGCAGCCGGAAGGGGCATATAAGTTCTGATATTCACGGCATATTAAGAATAATTAGAATTGCAGTCTATTGTGGTTATGGATCGACGCAAAATTTGCCTACGATAGTGCGACCCTATACATCCCCACTAACATGCCAAATTGCGCGGTTTTGACTGCAAGGTGCGCGGAGTTATTAAGCAATCGGATGACATCCGAACGGACAGACGGACAGGTGGCTGCCACTAATCTTATAATTAGTATGAAATAGCGTTATATGTAACACGAATAACTAGGATATGTATCCCAAACAGCGATGAGCGAATCACCTGGCAGTGCTTATCGAATATAGCGTCGTTTGAACAATATGCCATGAATATTTCCGAATAAGTTATTGCTTTTCATCTATCATCTGTTATAGTTTTAAATAGAACAAATAAAGTTGGTAGTTACAGCTAAAAATTGCGTTTCTAAGAAACAATATAAGGTAAAACTGATTTCCCTTCACATTGTCACGAACCGTACTGATGGTTCATTCAGCACTTCGTTCTCCCCCCACTCAAAAATATGTGGCGACGCCCCTGAATTATCTGCACAACATATTATCACGCGCCCTGGAGGGGAGGGGGGGGGGGGGGGGGGCGAAATCCGCCCACCCCTCCGGTTTTTCGAGGATATCGCAAAAACGGCGGAGCACAGCTCAGCCGTTTTTTCATACCTGTTCCGAAATTAGCTACCCACATTATGTAAAATGCTTGACCTCGGGTCATCTCAGGTCAGGTCACCAGACCAGGTCACACGATGACCCCACCTCCAAAACGTTTGCAGTAATATCGCATCGACAGTTTTAGGCCGATCAGTTTCTGCAGGATTTCATTAGGTCATAGATACCTACAATTTGTTGATCTCGGATTTATAATATCGGTGACCTAAGGTCGGGTCTATTTCGTGACCGCCAACACTGTTTTGTCAATAACTAGCGACATAATGAAGATAAAGAAGTGAAAACGGTACCAATGTGTTTGTCTCGTCGAGAAACGTCTACCAATATGCAACATGACCTGCTTGGGTCACCACTTGACCTTGACCTGAGGTCAAATTTCTCAGTTCGCATAATCTGGTCAACATGAATATGATTCGACGTGCATTGACGAGACAAACACGATGGCGTCAAAATGATTGCTTTATCTGTATTCGGTAAAAAGTTATTTGCGAAAAACAGTTTTGCCAACCAGAATATAATTTTTGACTTTTGATGACCTCTGGAGACTAAACTATTGACCTGAACTAAAATTTGAGGTGACTATGGCCATTATATTTTTCAAGAGCTTTCGATTGTTCTTTTTCCGTTTCTTCCTAGCTATCTTAGTTCCCGAGATATTTGGGGGTATTCGAAGCGAAGTCCTAAAACTGGCAAATCTGACCTTTGGTGACTTCTGGGGACCTCAATATTGACCTGACCTAAACAAAGACCGATATACTTTCGATAGAGCTTGTCTCGATATATCTAACGCCGTTTTCCGCTTGTCGCTACATTGCGCGGTTTTCGAGATCATAGGGGGGGGCGAAATCCCCCCCCCCCCTCCAGGGCGTGTAATTATCAGAGGCCCTCCAGGGCGCGTGTTATAACTCTTCCGTCGAAACAGTACCTTTGAGCCGTTCTGGGTACTAAACGCAATGTTGGGTCTGGGATTTAAAGGTGATGATGATGATGATTTGGGTGTAATGACACCGCAGCTACCAGGCTGTATGGCCCCCAGTAAAGGATTCAGCACGCGCACGGCCAGGGGGTGATGATGATGATGATGATTTGGGTGTAATGACACCGCAGCTACCAGGCTGTATGGCCCCCAGTAAAGGATTCAGCACGCGCACGACACCGCAGCTACCAGGCTGTATGGCCCCCAGTAAAGGATTCAGCACGCGCACGGCCAGGGGGTGATTCCCCCAATCCAGTTTGTCATAAATAGCGGGAAAACGGCGGCGCCCAGCGCCGCCAAATTTGGCACAGGTGTTTGTGCATCGATTACCTACATAGTCTGATTTGTTTTTACCTCGGGTCATCTCAGGTCAGGTCACCAGCCCAGGTCATGTGACCCCACCTCCAAAACGTTTGTGGTCATACCACAGCCACAGTTTTCGATCGATCGGTTTCCAACTTACAAGATTTCATAAGGTCATAGGTACTTAACATTCGTATATTTCAGATTTTGTTTTATATCGGTGACCTAAGGTCGGGTTAATTTCGTGACCTCCCCATTATAAGCCAATGGGGAAATATTCAAATGCTTCCTATTCCGAAGATACGCATGACAGCAGCCCAATTCCTCATGGATCATGTTATCATAGGCCATTCTTGATGACCCAGTTGCGATTTTTGTTCAGTGACCCCTACATGTTCAGCTGAGTTTATCCGAGGTCATGCACACTTTTTTTTTGTCAATAACTCGACAGAATTAATATAGAGAAGTGAAACCGGTACCAATGTGTTTGTCTCATCGAGACACGTCTCCCAATATGCAACATTACATACGTGGGTCACCACTTGACCTTGACCTGAGGTCAAATTTCATGGTTGACCTAACCTGGTCAACATGAATATGATTCGAGGCGCCTTGACGAGGCAAACACGATGGCGTCAACATTATTTCCCTGTCTTTATTAGGTAAAATGTTATTTGGGAAATACCGCATTGCCCAAAAATAGCCTTTTGTATTTATTTAATTTATTTATTTGCCACGATCGCCGACGGGATAAGCCATTTACGGGCAAAGTCACCCCGCTAAAACCACACGCACTGACATGTACGTAAAACATCACACTCCTATATGTAATCGAAAAGCGATTGTACAAACCGTTGTTAGCGGTACAAGTAAAATATTCTGTATATATAATGTATATGTAATGTATGTATATGTATAATGTATGTAATGTAAATGTAATGCAAATATTGTTTCTGTCTATTCTTGACTTGCATGCCCCTTCACAGCGCATCAAGCTGTACGACCCTTCGGCACCCCAGTCTCGGACGCCACCTTGCGGCTGATGGCTCAGCGCCGCGGACTTCTTGCCTGCAGTGGTAGGACCCCGGCCTTCCTCGCTCTTAATAAGAAAGTAAAATCAGACATCCGGTATGATGTAAGACGAGATATTTCCAGGCGGGCGAGCGAGCAGGGTCCTACCATAATTTTTCGGAACATTCACCAAATTATAGAGGGCAAGAAGTCCGCACAGAGAGCTGCGCCTGAGGCTACACCCGACGAGCTAAACGAGTACTTCGTCGGGGTGGGGCCTCGTGTCGCGGGTGAGGTTCGGGATAGGGGGGGGGGGGGGGGGAGCCACTTCAGCTTCCCTGTAGACTCCCGAGGGTTGGCGCTTGCGCTTTCTCTCTGGAGCCTGTTTCTCTCGACTTGCTTCGTTCTACCCTCTTTTCTATGAACAATTCAGGAGCCTGTGGTTCTGACGGAATCTGCATCCGGGTTTTGAAACTTTGTTTTGACGTCATCGGCCATGTCTTCCTTCATATCATCAACACCTGTCTCACAACCTGTGAATTTCCCGCGTCCTGGAAACACTCCATCGTACATCCCATTCCCAAATATGGGAGCCTCTCCGAAACATCAAACTTCCGTCCCATCTCCATCGTCCCCCGCCTTCCCAAAGCTAGTAGAGAAAGTTGTGCAGCGGCAACTGTACACTTATATGTCTAACAATCATCTTTTTTCCTCTTCCCAGCACGGTTTTCGCTCAAATCACTCCACCAAAACCGCGCTTCTTACCGTATCCGATTTTGTTTGGGGGTGGGGTGGAGGGGGGGGGGAGGGGAGTGGTTCTCGGCCACCCCGTAGTCCCGCCTATAGCTATATGCTACGGTTGTGGAGCGGGTGGGGAGGAGAACCACTCCCCTCCGGGGCGAGGAACCGAATGACTTGCGCCAGTAGCCAGACTCGAACCCGGAACCCTTGGATTCCGAGTCCGACGCTCTACCAACTGAGCCACCCGCCCCCCGTATCCGATAATATTCTTTCCGCCACCGACCGTCAGGACATCACCCTCCTCTGTCTCATTGATCTGTCAAAATGCTTTGACGTGATCGACCACGCAAACCTCCTTTCCAAACTTCAAACCTATTCTATCGATCCTACCTGGATTTCCTCTTACCTCACTGGCCACACTCAATCTGTTTGTACAGCTGACGGGCGTGGAAACCGTCACCTTTCCCGATCCCTACCCAATCCTATCGGTGTCTTGCAAGGATCCTCACTTGGCTCGCTCCTATTCCAGACTTTCGCCAACGATCTTTCCCTGTTCGCACCACAGGCGCACGTGGTGCAGTACGCTGACGATACCCAAATTCTGGTCTCAGGCAAAAAAGGATCCCTCCCTCAGCTCATTGCTACCATGGAACAGGCTTTATCATCTCTCGATGCCTGGTTCCATTCCCATGGTTTGAAAGTAAATACCGGGAAAACAGAACTCATGGTCTGTGGTTCCCGTCAAAATTATCGCGGCATGGCCCCGACCACTATTCGGTTCCGCGAGGACATAGTGCGTGAGAGCCCACGGTGAGGAACCTTGGCGTACTGTTCGACAATAACCTCTCGTGGGACTCACACGTATCTGCCCTCGTTAAAACATGTAACGGTATCCTCATCGGCCTGACCCACGTGCGTCATCAGATCCCTTCGTCACTTCTTCCTATCATAGTCGACGCCCTTGTCATCTCGCACGTCCGATACTGTTTGACGGTGTTCGACAACGGCTCCGAGAAAAAACATGCAGCGCCTCCAAAAGATCCTCAATTTTGGCTTGCGCGCTGTCTGGCCGGCGTAAATTTGATCACATATCGGACGTACGAGATGAACTGGGCTGGCTCACCGCCCGGCAGCTGTACGCACTTCAATCCCTCAATCTTCTTCACAAAATTCGCACCACCGGGGAACCACAGGCTCTCGCTTCCCGGCTTTCGACAAACTCTGAGTTTCGATCTAGAAGCACACGCCAGGACGCTGATTTGGCCCTCCCGCGCGTGAGAACCGAAGCCGACAAGAGACGCTTTTTATACAGTGTAGCACAGCGCTACAACGCGTTGCCGCCGGACTTGCGTGAGGCGTCTTTACCATCTATTAAACGTCAGCTCGGTGAGCTTTTACATGGTGTATGATGGGTGTCGTGTATGTTTATGTCGGTTGCTGTGTGAGTGTGTGTATGATCATGGAGTGTATTTTGGGTTCAGTATGCATGTTGCTAAGTGTCGTTTTTAACATGTCTACCTTTTAACCATGACGCGACACTCAGAATAGCCGTTGTATGCATCGGAGAGTGTTTTTACTGTCAATACATACAATACAAAATAATAATGCAAATAAAAGCAAAGGCATAGACAAATAGTAGAATAATAAGAGGTAAAACAAATATATATATATATATATATATATATATATATATATATATATATATATATATATATATATATATATATATATATATATATATAACTGTAATAGTTACGCACAGCCATACCTATCATATTTCGGCACCATTGACACATCGTACCGTACATAGCGCGCATAATCCACTTGCTTACATTGAAGCAACGTGCGATTTGACTTTGCCGCGGAATGACGAGAGAGAAAATAGGTCCACTGCGGAATGACGAGAGAGAAAATAGGTCCACTGCGGAATGACGAGAGAGAAAATAGGTCCACTGCGGAATGACGAGAGAGAAAACAGGTCCACTGCGGAATGACGAGAGAGAAAACAGGTCCACTGCGGAATGACGAGAGAGAAAATAGGTCCACTGCGGAATGACGAGAGAGAAAACAGGTCCACTGCGGAATGACGAGAGAGAAAACAGGTCCACTGCGGAATGACGAGAGAGAAAATAGGTCCACTGCGGAATGACGAGAGAGAAAACAGGTCCACTGCGGAATGACGAGAGAGAAAACAGGTCCACCGCGGAATGACGAGAGAGAAAATAGGTCCACTGCGGAATGACGAGAGAGAAAACAGGTCCACTGCGGAATGACGAGAGAGAAAACAGGTCCACCGCGGAATGACGAGAGAGAAAACAGGTCCACTGCGGAATGACGAGAGAGAAAATAGGTCCACTGCGGAATGACGAGAGAGAAAACAGGTCCACCGCGGAATGACGGGAGAGAAAATAGGTCCACCGCGGAATGACGAGAGAGAAAATAGGTCCACCGCGGAATGACGAGAGAGAAAACAGGTCCACCGCGGAATGACGAGAGAGAAAATAGGTCCACCGCGGAATGACGAGAGAGAAAATAGGTCCACCGCGGAATGACGAGAGAGAAAACAGGTCCACCGCGGAATGACGAGAGAGAAAATAGGTCCACCGCGGAATGACGAGAGAGAAAATAGGTCCACCGCGGAATGACGAGAGAGAAAATAGGTCCACCGCGGAATGACGAGAGAGAAAATAGGTCCACCGCGGAATGACGAGAGAGAAAACAGGTCCACCGCGGAATGACGAGAGAGAGAATAGGTCCACCGCGGAATGACGAGAGAGAAAATCGGTCCACCGCGGAACATGGCTATGTGAACCGATTAGTCAGACTGGGTAGAGTCTCACATAAACACCCTCTCTCACAGTGTTCACTCTGGCAAATGAAATGCTGAACAGGGTTCGAGACTGTTGTCTTGTGGCGGCATGGCACATTGCGTGAGAATGATTGTAGTACAAACGATGAGCGGACTTTGCCGATAAAAACGTTACGCAAAAACATGATATCGTGTTGAATTCTGCGCACAGAGACAGAACAAGGTTAATATGTTTCAGTAACTCAGTATAAAAAAGTGATGAAGATTGAAAGCGTTAAGCCACATTAAAAACCTATGCTCTACCCTTTCTAATCTAATAGTGTGGGACGAAGCGATGCCTCCCCAAATTACGCTACAATACTCCAAGTTGGAGCGAACGTGCGCACAGACCTTTGATGACCTCTGGAGCCTCAACTATTGACCTGAGATAAAATTTGAGGACATGATGGCGATTGCATTTTTCACGTGCTTTCTATTTATTTTTCCGTTTCTTCCTATCTAGCAGGACAAATCCAAACATTGCCTTACATATGTGTGTTGCGGGCTACTGTTCCTACCTTTCAGGCAGCGTCGCCGTCTCTCATACCACTCCAGTTTGATAACGAACCTCTGTATTGTTCCACATGCTTCCACATGACCCTAATCATCATGGTTCCACATGACTGTGCCGCCACAATCTCCACACCGATCCAATCCCGGCGCAACCAGGGACGGATCTAACCGTGTTTTTTGGGGGAGGGGGGCAAATCCAGTGGCGTATTTCCAAAAAGTTGTTGAGCGGGGAAGGGGGGGGGGGGTGCAGGCCGTCAGCGAGAAAGTTGTTGACCGGGGGGGGGGGGGGGTAGAAGGGTAGGTAGGCTGGGGCGTCGCCGATAATTTGTGAGTGGTCGGCTGAAATAACGGACAAATGTACCCCCATTTTTATGCGTGTATTTAAGCCTTTGCAGCATTTCTAATGTGGTTGTCATGTGATAGTAGGCACTTGTTATTTAGCGCCGCCAAGGGGCGCGAAATTTTACTGGTTTGCCTGATAAAACCCATAAATATGGGCGATGGGCCTTGTTGAGGATAAGAGGCTAAAAATGCAATTCCTTCAATTCACCGTTACAACTAACCGAAGACAATGACGATGGCTTGGTTATGACTATGGCTACAGATGTGACGCCGCGAAGCGGCGTGGAAAGTTTAATTTTAGGTCGTGGAAAACGAAATTTTTATACTGGAACCAGACCGTGAGTGGAGCCAAGCCTCTGGTATCCCCTATTCCTGGTTGCACATCTCGGTATGATGAAAAATATTGATATTAAGGTAGTTTTCATATACATATTCCTCGGATAGTAAATCACGAAGACCGGTAACAGTCGGCGCTCAATAATATATGTGATAATAATAACTGTATACATATTACTGTACTGTAACAAACAACTGGTAACAGTGCAAATGGTTTGAAAGCAGCAAGAGACAGAACGAGTTTTCCGCGCATAAATGGTTCCTGTGGATCTGGAGGAGCCTGGGGCGAGACGGCTTGGGGAGATGGTCCTGGCCTGGTCCCACTATTGGCTCTTCGGTCCAGCAAGTTGGGCACCGCTGGAGCAGCTTCCGGGTGCCGATGCCCGCGTATTTGCGTTCGCGTCGCCTTTTTTCGGAACTTGGCAGACTAGCTAAACATGTAGCCCGCTTGAAAGTTAATATTTTATGAAGGTAGTGGGCCCTGGGGCCCAATTAGGTACCGCCAAGAAGAGCCTCTGCCAGACACTTAATTAATTCATTTTCCCATTTTACAAATTTGTATAAGCAATTGCGAATTTTGTGTCATGCTGCGAAACGTCGCGGAATTTTCAAGTTTTTCACTGTGGATAGTTGGATTTTGACTGCTGCAAATACAATTTTTACAACTGTACTTCTGACCGTTGGGGGGAATAATAGTTTCAGGACCTTTGGGGGAGGGGCATGGCCCCTTGCCCCCCCCCCCCCCCTGGATCCGCCCCTGGGCGCAACCCCGCAACCCCCATCACGACAAAAGCGACGCCGGTTCGGCGCGCGGCTGACGGTCTCCCTAGGGAACAGCGCCACTGAAATATTGTACAACCGTTACATATGTAAGAAATGAGTATACCTACTCGTTTCTTCTACTTATTGCTGTCCAACGTACTGAGTTCCAAGATTATATACTTACAGAAGCTATTATTTGCTAATTATAAATTGTCTATCATCTGTAAAAACGCGATACATAGTTAATTCATCGTGGGCTGTTAGTAATATGTTATGGGTCCGGTATCTACATAAAATGTACTAAAATATTTGAAGAACTTGCAAAAATAGATACCTATCAGCTAATTAATAACACAACAATAGGACGAAATGTGTTGGTGTTTAATCTTGTTTGTCGCGAGGTTTATAAACATTTTATACTTCTGTGACACTTTTTCCCAGTAGAGGATACATGCGTACCTACTCAGTCAATTTTGCCACCCCTGGCAAAAATCCGTAGCGCCGCCCCTGCTATGATGACCTCTGGTGACCTCAATATTGACCTGAAATAAGAACAAGAATACCGATATTTGTTTATTTTGTTTATTTATTGACAATGAGCAACAGGCATTCACCCAATTACAGCTCAAGTCGAGTAGTTAAAACACGACGACACGACAGCAGCAGACACACGCACACAGTTGACAACAGACGTTTGCGATATACTTTCGATAGAGCTTGTCTCGAGCTATCTAACACCGCTTTCCACTTGTCGCTACGTTGCGTGGTTTTCGAGATCATAGGGGGGGGGGGGGCTGAAATCACCCCCCCCCCTCTCAGCCGTTCGTGGTTGGCGCAGACCCCGGCCGTGCGCGTGTTAAAGGTTTGGCAACCTCTGCATGAGTTAGCAACGGTCACCAAATCGGCCGAACCGTTCTGAGGATTTCACCACCGGCGTTATGTTACGTTTTTTCTTCTCATTCGCATCTCGCCCGCTTAAAAATACTCTGCGACCTGATTTTATCGTTCACTGTCGTCGTAATTTGACACTTCTTGCAAATGTTGTAAACACTGCAAATGTTGTTTGACGGCAGGCGGCATACAGCACTTTCGCACCTGACGTAAGCTTTGACAACCAGTGCTATATGCACTTGATGACGGCTAACATCCTCCTGTATGTCAGTTTTAGCATGATGACATATATCTGATAAGGGCATGTCAACCTCTTTCGAAGTCAGCATTCTTACACAGCCATATTAGGTACATACGTCATCCAGTAAATGATCAACTGTTGCACAGCATCACATATTTTAGAACTATCATGACCAAAGGCAGAAGTCGGCGGCCGTATTTTCCACACCAGTGAGCCGCTTCAGGCAGTGAAAAGTGACAGGGAAACGCTGCCCCAGACTTCCCGTGTCTTCTTCGTGACGTCACGCCCCGCCCCCTTCTACGGAACGGCTGCGATAATCGCAGTGCTGTGTAACGGACCGGTCGCCGTCTCTCGGGAGGCACTGTGGCGTAACTGGGGCTCTCGGGAGGCACTGCGACGTAACTGGGGCTCTCGGGAGCTGCTGTGACGTAACTGGACAGCTGGTATTCCGCCGGCACCGGTCGGCCGGTAACTGTACTGAGATGTATATTGCAGAGACTGCGTCCCCCCCCCCCCCCCCGACAGTCCGCCACGCAGGATGACGCCGCAAGATTGCAGAATGTCGGCTGGGCAATCCCAAAAGCGACTGGCCTCGCAGGCGGCGCAATACCGACCCGATAGTCCCGCGGGAATCACGGGGGTGCTGCCAAAAACAGGCACAAAGCGGTTCTGCTCGAACACTAAACTGTCGATTTTCACACAAAGTCTTTGACAGTGAAAGTTTGCCAGGGTTGTTCAAAAATAGTTTTGCTACGCTCAAAATACGTTTTTGTGCTAAATAAAAATTATGTTAAATTGAAAGTAGGAAAGGAATAATATTCCGACATTTTGTGATAGCCCTTTTAAAGAGGATCAAGTTCAATAATATAACCCAAATGTGTTCGTACCACCGAACAACGAACCCCACAAATAAGAACAGGCACGGTAGTTGCGGGTTCTCAGCTCAATCATTGAATGCACAGAGTACAAGAACCCTTCGATGGGCCGATACACTTGCAGACATGAATAAGGTTACCTGATTGTAATATGCACTTTACTAATTTCAATGTGGTTTTAACTTCTGGTAATTAAGATTTGACTTGACATTTTTAATTCCACGTAACTGCAATAATTGTACTCGAAAGTGTTGTATTTGAGTTCAGAACAATATATTTGAAGTACTACAGACAGTGAACACTGAACAACTTTGCTCGCAAAATAGATAGGTTGTCCTGCACGCTGCTTGAAACGTTTTTATTTATATCACAAATAAAAGCTTGGTGATCTCTTTCCTAGCGTGGTGGCAGTTGTCTTGGAATTGGCAAGAGAAGCGTGAGCGGCAAGGTAAAACTGTTTTTGAGTTTGACTATATAGACACGCTACTTAAATGCAACATTCGTCCATGTATGCATTTCGTCCATGTATGTCCATGCAACATTCGTCCATGTATGCCTGTATTGTATAACGCCTGTTATGTCTGACAAATACCATGAGAAAGAATGAAGCCATTATGGCATAAGTCGATGTAAAATCCAGGAAACCCCTGATATTGACTTTCCCACGCATGTGTATAGCACGCAAACTTTCAGTATGTTCGTACATGTGTGCTGAAGAGCGCTTGTAAGTCATTCTTTCAGCGAAAGTTCAAGCACCGTTTTTGGAAGTGATGAAGCTGGTGAAATGCTGTACGGCACCACTTATAAAACGTTTAAACACAATAAATAACACCACAAATACAATTAAACAAGCTGCACGAATTCGGGACTTGTCTCGATTTGCTTTTGCGCGACACGCAATACTCTGCTAACAGCATCAACCTAGGCAGCGCGCTAATAGCAGAAGCAAACCCACGTCCAAGTTGTCACAAGTTCAGGGCTCTATCCCCGGTACCCCGCGGTCTTTCCGCCACCTCCCCGCACCTGCGAACAACGGCAGTAGAAGGTCCGGCTCCTAACGACTTAATCCGCCACATGCCGCGCCGAGCCGCCGCCGGCGAACACAGAACGTCCTGTTCTGTCTGCTAGAATAACCCGCGTCCGCTGCCCGTTCCGCTCCATCATCTTCACCCGAGACACGGCGTGCAGCAAAAACACAGGCAACCCTGGTATGGCCCCTCAGACAACGCCCAGCGGCAGCGACCGCACACCCTGGATCTCCCATGCTATTCGTGACTTATTGACCCTGGTAACCCGTCCCTGCCCTCTGTCCTCTACCCTGTGACATAGTAGTTCCGTCCCTGCCCCCCCCCCCCCCCACCACCACCTACCCCGTCCCTGCCCTCTGCCCTCTACCTTGTGCCATAGGAGTTCCGTTCCTGCCCCCCCCCCCCCACCACCACCTACGACGCCACAGCCGAGCTGGTCTGACCCCGTTGCCTAACAGTCACTGGTCATTCCTGCAGCTTCTGCAATGCCAACTGGTTTGGACCAACGCATATTCTAGAAATCACAAGTCAGCATTACGAATAATGTGGAAAATCAGGTATTCTGTAGAATGCCTGTCATTCTGAAAAATAATATCCAGCCGATTACCTTTGATGGCCAGCTGGACAAAACTTGTACATTGATGATCATGAGTGCCCTATAGAAAACATGATCTAGAAAGAACTAGTCCGATTTAAGAACGTATCCTTATTACGTCGAGTTAATACGTATCGCTACGGATCCTCTGAATGATAATCATTACATGTTCTATTAGCGCTCAATTTGTGCGGTTTAATCGTTTGGTAAAGAACATACTTTCATTGCTTTTGTGCGAGTATCGGGATTCTTCATTTTCTCAGTTGATAGCGATCTGTCAAACAATGCGTTTTAACTCGCCATTGCCTGGGGGGGGGGGGGGGGGCAAAAATTCCCCATGACGAACTTTCGCGATATGTCAGAAATCAATAGCGCTAGTAACGTGCTCCTTTGGGGAACCTTCTCCTACATGCATTTTAACGTCTTCTGTGTAAAAATTAATCAATGTCGTCGTTTTTTCTCGAGATATAGCGAATTTAGTGACGTCACTACACATGAGTTTGACGATAAAAAATATGTTAAACTTTAGCAGACCGTACAAAAGCCATATTTTGAGCAAAATGCAATTACAGAACATAAACAGATAGCAAATGGCATAAGCTATAAAATGGTTATCTCGGATTTGTGAAAATGTCGTTTTTGAACATTTTTAACCGTTTTTCAATGCCCACAAAATCAACATATTCCAAGATATTTAATTTAAAAACTGAATACATATTAGAGAACCACATATGGGCAATTCCCAAACCAAATTTTAAAACAATATCACCATTTTTGACTGACTTATGGCTTCTAAAGTATGAGTAACTCATGACGTATTTTTTAATGGTTTTGTTTTGTTTTTAACGGTTATTGGTTCGGAAGATAACTATGGGAGGGGGCGTTTTTCGCCCCCCCCCCCCCCCCCAGTCAATAGCATTCGGCTGAGACCTCAGTCATGGGCAGGTTAAATTGATGACTTTATCTGTGAGTGGAAGCAATTCTGCTCGCGACCTCACTAAATAAATACAACGTTTAATAAATAGAGAAACAGCCCGCTGAACCGTTAGAGCAGGAAACGTTACTCAGATAAGCCGAGTGTTTGCGGAACACGTCATTGGAAACGGCCAGTTTGTCGTGCAAATCGCGCACCTGCGATCTCAACCTGACATCAGAACGTGGTCTACAGAGCCACTCGGGGCACATACGGCCGCTCACGTGATAACGCTCTCAGCCGATATGCGGCAAGGATTTCCTGGTCCGGGGGGGGGGGGGGATTCAGACGCCTATTTCTCGGCATGTGTGATGGGGGTACGGGGTACAGTGTGTTCTGGCGGACAATGCCAACTGGTAAGAACCCATGTGGTATGAGCCGCTATACCTAATCGTATAGATTCAGGTGAATTCGTTTCGCCTCAGACTTAATGAGTACCATAACATGCGGGAACACAAAAATGGGGGAAAAACTTGTGTGCACGTCTTCCGTGTTATGGAGCTGATGTCATCAATTCGGAAAGGGTAACCTAATTTGTATAGTACATGTATATATCTGTATGCTTTTGTTAATTGTTGATACTTAACAGCATCCTTCTTTTCACTGATTTATATTATCTGTCATAATGTCTTTACATTGATTGATGTGCGCTTTGTGTTCTATAGACATGTTGTGTGCAAATACAATAAAAGCTACGGTAGAAATAACGCTACAAATAACATCTTCTATGTACTGCTCCTCACAACATGATTTGTAAGTTGCCGTCATGGAGTGCCATGCTTTTTGTCACAAACACCTCACACCCTGACCGATGCCACCGGTCCATCGGGGTCACAGGCGTGTCACAAACTCATCGCCCACTCAGACAGTTCGCAACACTCCCGGACATACCAGCCCCCCCCCCCCCCGGCACCCAGACGGCCGCTCCTCGCGCCTGTGACTCTCGCTCCGCGTCGTATCCGGGCTGCGTGTCGGCATTGTATTCTTTTGTCTCGCGCCGTCCGCTATCAGGGTGTCCGCCGGAACTCTCGGGAGTCCAAACCCGATATGTGAAGCTGGGATACTTTCGGGGCCAGTCTCTGATAGGGACATCTGCTGTGGCCGGCCTGATGTCCGCGCTCGGACATCTGCTGTGGCCGGGCCTGATGTCCGCGCTCTGACCCTGACCGGGCCTGATGTCCGCGCTCTGACATCTGCTGTGGCCGGCCTGATGTCCGCGCTCTGACATCTGCTGTGGCCGGGCCTGATGTCCGCGCTCTGACATCTGCTGTGGCCGGGCCTGATGTCCGCGCTCTGACATCTGCTGTGGCCGGGCCTGATGTCCGCGCTCTGACATCTGCTGTGGCCGGGCCTGATGTCCGCGCTCTGACCCTGACCGGGCCTGATGTCCGCGCTCTGACATCTGCTGTGGCCGGCCTGATGTCCGCGCTCTGACATCTGCTGTGGCCGGCCTGATGTCCGCGCTCTGACATCCGCTGTGGCCGGGCCTGATGTCCGCGCTCTGACCCTGACCGGGCCTGATGTCCGCGCTCTGACATCTGCTGTGGCCGGCCTGATGTCCGCGCTCTGACATCTGCTGTGGCCGGGCCTGATGTCCGCGCTCTGACCCTGACCGGGCCTGATGTCCGCGCTCTGACATCTGCTGTGGCCGGGCCTGATGTCCGCGCTCTGACCCTGACCGGGCCTGATGTCCGCGCTCTGACATCTGCTGTGGCCGGGCCTGATGTCCGCGCTCTGACCCTGACCGGGCCTGATGTCCGCGCTCTGACATCTGCTGTGGCCGGCCTGATGTCCGCGCTCTGACATCTGCTGTGACCGGGCCTGATGTCCGCGCTCTGACATCTGCTGTGGCCGGGCCTGATGTCCGCGCTCTGACATCTGCTGTGGCCGGGCCTGATGTCCGCGCTCTGACCCTGACCGGGCCTGATGTCCGCGCTCTGACATCTGCTGTGGCCGGGCCTGATGTCCGCGCTCTGACATCTGCTGTGGCCGGGCCTGATGTCCGCGCTCTGACATCTGCTGTGGCCGGGCCTGATGTCCGCGCTCGGACATCTGCTGTGGCCGGGCCTGATGTCCGCGATCTGACCCTGACCGGGCCTGATGTCCGCGCTCTGACATCTGCTGTGGCCGGGCCTGATGTCCGCGCTCTGACCCTGACCGGGCCTGATGTCCGCGCTCTGACATCTGCTGTGGCCGGGCCTGATGTCCGCGCTCTGACCCTGACCGGGCCTGATGTCCGCGCTCTGACATCTGCTGTGGCCGGGCCTGATGTCCGCGCTCTGACATCTGCTGTGGCCGGGCCTGATGTCCGCGCTCTGACATCTGCTGTGGCCGGGCCTGATGTCTGCGCTCTGACATCTGCTGTGGCCGGGCCTGATGTCCGCGCTCTGACCTCTGACCCTGAACGAGAGCGATAAGGCGGGGGAATGACAAAGTCCCGGCGCCCAGGCATGTAGCCAGGATGTCGTCCAGGGGAGGGGGCGGGGCGGCGCCTCGAAAGGGCCCCTTCCCGAGCGTTGAAAGGGCCCCGTTCCCAAGCGATGAAAGGGTCAAACAAAACGGATGAAAAGGCGCGTTACAAGGATATAAATCCAGTATGACAGGTATGGCACGGGCCATACCAACTTTTAGGAGCTGGAGTTAGCAAGCTGCAATATCAACTTTTGAACCAGCGACACCAATTTGGAATCAGCTATACCAACTTGGAATATTTTTTAAGCTCAAGACCTGGAACTCTTTAAAGAAATTGTGCCGCGGAGCGGCGCGATTTTTTTAGTCTTATGCCCTGGATATTCTTTCTCACCAATGCGTCGCATTGCGTATGGTGCGGACCTCTAAAAATGCTATATTGTGCGTTAAAAGTGCGGTAAAAAGTGCGTAAGTGAACTATTTTGCCCAATTATATAGGAAAGTAGCAACATAACACATAAATGCGCCGAGAAACAGGGCGATTTGTTTCTTCTAACCCGCATATAATTGAATTTGTAGTTACATTGCGCCGCGGAGCGGCGCGAACATTTTGAGTTTTATTGCCTGGACAGCTGCATTCTTACTGTTGAAAGGCCCAAGGTCCCTTCAGATCGTCTAGGGGCCCCTCCGACCTTTTCAACGCCCTTCCGACCTGTTCAGGGACTCATCTGGGATCCGCGAAGCAAAAAAACATGATGTGGAGTGGGTGATCTATATATAAAATACAAAGAGGGCTTACCTACAAGAAAACTTAAACCGGAGCTTTCGGGTATATTGTAACACCCTGACGAAGGGTGTTACAATATACCCGAAAGCTCCGCTTTTAATATTGTATTGTGGAGTCTTACTCTTTGTGTTTAATCTTCATCTGGGATCTCTACGTGCTTTTGGCCCTTCCGGTCTGACCAGGGACTCCTCTGACCTTCCAAGAAGCCTCTCTTGTGTGTCAAGAGGCCCATTCGGCCTGTTCAGAGACCCTGCCGACCTGGCCAGGGACTGCACTGGATGCTTTGTCGCCCTGCCGACATGCTCAGGGGCCCCTCCGACCTACCCAGGGGCCCCTCCAGTCTGGCTAGGAACTCATCCGGCATGTTCAAGAGCCCTTCCGACCGACCCAGGGACTCTTTCGATCTAGCCAGGGGTCCCACTGACTTGCCTAGGAGCCCCTCCGATCTGCCCAGCGACTCTTCTGGTCGGACTGCGCTGACTGCTTTGTCGCCCTGCCGACATGCTCAAGGGGCCCTCCGACCTGCCCTGGGGCCCCTCCATGCTGGCTAGGGGCCAATTCGTCATGTTCAGAGGCCCTTCTTACCCGCCCAGAGGTCCTTTCGGTCTGGTCAGGGGCCCCTCCGATTTGCACAGGGGCTCTTCGAACTTTCCAGGAGCCCTCTGGTCTCTCCAGGGGCCCTCTAGCCTTCTAAGGGGCCCTTCCAACCTGGCAAGGGACTGCGCTTGCTGCTTTGTCGCCCTCCGACCTGCCCTGGGGCCCCTCCGTGCTGACTACGGGGCCATTTGGCATGTTCAGGGGCCCTTCTGACCCCCCTAGGGGCCCTTTCGGTCTGGTCAGGGACCCCTCTGACCTGCACAGGGACCCTTTTAACTTCCCAGGGGCCCTCTGGTCTGTTCAGGGGCCCTCCAACCTGCTCAGAGGCCCTTATGACCTGGCAAGGGACTGCGCTGGCCGCTTTGTCGCCCTGCCGACATGCTCAGGGGCCTCTCGACCTGCTCAGGGGCCTCTCTGTGCTGGATAGGGGCCCATTCGACGTGTTCAGGGAGCCCTCTGACCCGCTCAGGGGCCCTTTCAGTCTGGCCAGGGGCCCCTCTGACATGCACAGGGCTCTTTTGAACGTCCAAGGGGCCCTCTGGTCTTTCAGAAGGCCCTGGTGGCCCTAAAGTGCTCTAAACTCTCTAAAGACCACGCTTCGCGTGGTAAAGAGCTCATGATACCGCGCTTCGCGCGGTCTCGTCGGCCCTTTTCGGCGCACCCCTCGCGCGCCGAGAAGGGCCCTCCTGGCCTCCAGGGGGGGGGGGGGCGGCTGCACCCGTCGCCCCCCCCCCCCCCTTGGCTACTTGCCGGCCTGCGCCCATATGACAATGTTTCGTTACGTTTACAAAGTTATTCGACAATCATACTTATATTTGGTTTGTGTGTGTTTCCTGGTCGTTATTTTCCGTTGGTTGGATATTTGCATTACGGGTTTTACACTCCATCTTCTTTGATGCTTTCTGTGTGTTTGACCTGTCACTGTAGCCGACAGGTTCGCGGAAATCCTCACCATATACCGTACCGGCATCCAAAATAGAATGTCGCATTCTCCACAACTGTCACGCCATCTCGCACACCTTGTCAGTTGCTGGGCAAACACCGCGCACGCTGTCACCTGAATTTATACTAAAATTCCAACTTTATGCTTTGTGTAGAAAGCTAATAAATTCCTCGATTTTTGTATCATATGAATGCTCGAAACATAATATTCATCCAGTTCTTTCTACTCAGTTACGTATTTTATAAACGATACTTAGTCGCCTGTGGCTATGCTAGTTGCTACATCACTGTACGCACACCGATCTCATCGCACATGTCCCTTGAACACTGTCCATGGGAGGGGGGGGGGGGGGGGTAGGTTTCCTTTAGTGTCTGCCCGGTTAGCAGTGGTAAGTGGCGGCAACGGCTTGCCCAGTGCGCACCACACGTCACAGGCCTGCCCAGTATAGTGTGTACCACACATCACAGGCCTGTCCAGTATAGTGTGTACCACACGTCACAGGCCTGCCCAGTATAGTGTGTACCACACGTCACAGGCCTGCCCAGTATAGTGTGTACCACACGTCACAGGCCTGCCCAGTATAGTGTGTTCCACGCGTCACAGGCCTGCCTGGTGTCCAGTATAGTGCGCACCACACGTCACAGGCCTGCCCAGTATAGTGTGTACCACACGTCACAGGCCTGCCTGGTGCCCAGTATAATGTGTACCACACGTCACAGGCCTGCCGAGTATAGTGTGTACCACACGTCACAGGCATGCCTGGTACCCAGTATATGTAGTGTGTCCCACACGTCACAGGCCTGCCCAGTATAATGTGTACCACACGTCAGAGGCCTGTCCAGTATAGTGTGTACCACACGTCACAGGCCTGTTCAGTATAGTGTGTACCACACGTCACAGGCCTGCCCAGTATAGTGTGTACCACACGTCACAGGCCTGCCTGGTGCCCAGTATAGTGTGTACCACACGTCACAGGCCTGCCCAGTATAGTGTGTACCACACGTCACAGGCATGCCTGGTACCCAGTATAGTGTGTCCCACACGTCACAGGCCTGCCCAGTATAGTGTGTACCACACGTCACAGGCCTGGATGGTGCTCAGTATAGTGTGTACCACACGTTACAGGCCTGGATGGTGCCCAGTATAGTGTGTACCACACGTCACAGGCCTGCCCAGTATAGTGTGTACCACACGTCACAGGCCTGCCTGGTGCCCAGTATAGTGTGTACCACACGTCACAGGCCTGCCCAGTATAGTGTGTACCACACGTCACAGGCCTGGATGGTGCTCAGTATAGTGTGTTCCACACGTCACAGGCCTGCCCAGTATAGTGTGTCCCACACGTCACAGGCATGCCTGGTACCCAGTATATGTAGTGTGTCCCACACGTCACAGGCCTGCCCAGTATAGTGTGTACCACACGTCACAGGCCTGCCCAGTATAGTGTGTTCCACACGTCGCAGGCCTGTCTGGTGCCCAGTATAGTGCGTACCACACGTCACAGGCTTGCCTGGTGCTTAGTATAGTGGTACCACATGTCACAGGCCTGCCCAGTATAGTGTGTACCACACGTCACAGGCATGCCTGGTACCCAGTATATGTAGTGTGTCCCACACGTCACAGGCCTGCCCAGTATAGTGTGTACCACACGTCACAGGCCTGCCCAGTATAGTGTGTTCCACACGTCGCAGGCCTGCCCAGTATAGTGTGTACCACACGTCACATGCCTGCCTGGTGCCCAGCATAGTGTGTACCACACGTCACATGCCTGCCCAGTATAGTATGTACCACACGTCACAGGCCTGCCCAGTATAGTGTGTACCACACGTCACAGGCCTGCCCAGTATAGTGTGTACCACACGTCACAGGCCTGCCCAGTATAGTGTGTACTACACGTCAAAGGCATGCCTGGTACCCAGTATAGTGTGTACCACACGTCACAGGCCTGCCCAGTATAGTGTGTTCCACACGTCGCAGGCCTGTCTGGTGCCCAGTATAGTGTGTACCACACGTCACAGGCCTGCCCAGTATAGTTTGTACCACACGTCACAAGCCTGCCAAGTATAGTGTGTACCACACGTCACAGGCCTGCCCAGTATAGTGTGTACCACACGTCACAGGCCTGCCCAGTATAGTGTGTACCACACGTCACAGGCATGCCTGGTACCCAGTATAGTGTGTCCCACACGTCACAGGTATGCCCAGTATAGTGTGTACCACACGTCACAGGCCTGCCCAGTATAGTGTGTACCACACGTCACAGGCATGCCTGGTACCCAGTATAGTGTGTCCCACACGTCACAGGCCTGCCCAGTATAGTGTGTACCACACGTCACAGGCCTGTCTGGTGCTCAGTATAGTGTGTACCACACGTCACAGGCCTGCCCAGTATAGTGTGTACCACACGTCACAGGCCTGCCCAGTATAGTGTGTACCACACGTCACAGGCCTGCCCAGTATAGTGTGTCCCACACGTCACAGGCCTGCCCAGTATAGTGTGTACCACACGTCACAGGCCTGTCTGGTGCTCAGTATAGTGTGTACCACACGTCACAGGCCTGCCCAGTATAGTGTGTACCACACGTCACAGGCCTGCCCAGTATAGTGTGTACCACACGTCACAGGCCTGCCCAGTATAGTGTGTACCACACGTCACAGGCCTGTCCAGTATAGTGTGTACCACACGTCACAGGCCTGCCTGGTGCTCAGTATAGTGTGTACCACACGTCACAGGCCTGCCCAGTATAGTGTGTACCACACGTCACAGGCATGCCTGGTACCCAGTATAGTGTGTCCCACACGTCACAGGTATGCCCAGTATAGTGTGTACCACACGTCACAGGCCTGCCTGGTGCCCAGTATAGTGTGTCCCACACGTCACAGGTATGCCCAGTATAGTGTGTACCACACGTCACAGGCATGCCTGGTACCCAGTATAGTGTGTACCACGCGTCACAGGCCTGCCCAGTATAGTGTGTACCACACGTCACAGGCCTGCCCAGTATAGTGTGTACCACACGTCACAGGCCTGCCCAGTATAGTGTGTTCCACGCGTCACAGGCATGCCTGGTACCCAGTATAGTGTGTCCCACACGTCACAGGCCTGCCCAGTATAGTGTGTACCACACGTCACAGGCCTGCCCATTATAGTGTGTACCACACGTCACAGGCCTGGCCAGTATAGTGTGTACCACACGTCACAGGCCTGCCAAGTATAGTGTGTGCCACACGTCACAGGCCTGCCCAGTATAGTGTGTTCCACAAGTCACAGGCCTGCCTGGTGCCCAGTATAGTGTGTACCACACGTCACAGGCCTGCCTGGTGCTCAGTATAGTGTGTACCACGCGTCACAGGCCTGCCCAGTATAGTGTGTTCCACAAGTCACAGGCCTGCCTGGTGCCCAGTATAGTGTGTACCACACGTCACAGGCCTGCCTGGTGCTCAGTATAGTGTGTACCACGCGTCACAGGCCTGCCCAGTATAGTGTGTACCACACGTCACAGGCCTGCCCAGTATAGTGTGTACCACACGTCACAGGCCTGCCCAGTATAGTGTGTACCACACGTCACAGGCCTGCCTGGTGCCCAGTATAGTGTGTACCACACGTCACAGGCCTGCCTGGTGCTCAGTATAGTGTGTACCACGCGTCACAGGCCTGCCCAGTATAGTGTGTTCCACACGTCACAGGCCTACCTGGTATCCAGTATAGTGTGTACCACACGTCACAGGCCTGCCTGGTGCCCAGCATAGTGTGTACCACACGTCACATGCCTGTCCAGTATAGTGTGTACCACACGTCACAGGCATGCCTGGTGCCTAGTATAGTGCACACCACACGTCACAGGCCTGTCCAGTATAGTGTGTACCACACGTCACAGGCCTGTCCAGTATAGTGTGTACCACACGTCACAGGCCTCGCTGGTGCCCAGTATAGTGTGTACCACACGTCACAGGCCTGCCCAGTATAGTGTGTCCCACATGTCACAGGCCTGCCCAGTATAGTGTGTTCCACACGTCACAGGCCTGCCCAGTATAGTGTGTACCACACGTCACATGCCTGCCCAGTATAGTGTGTACCACACGTCACAGGCCTGTCCAGTATAGTGTGTACCACACGTCACAGGCCTCGCTGGTGCCCAGTATAGTGTGTACCACACGTCACAGGCCTGCCCAGTATAGTTTGTCCCACATGTCACAGGCCTGCCCAGTATAGTGTGTTCCACACGTCACAGGCCTGCCCAGTATAGTGTGTACCACACGTCACAGGCCTGCCCAGTATAGTGTGTACCACACGTCACAGGCCTGTCCAGTATAGTGTGTACCACACGTCACAGGCATGCCTGGTACCCAGTATAGTGTGTACCACACGTCACAGGCCTGTCCAGTATAGTGTGTACCACACGTCACATGCCTGCCCAGTATAGTGTGTACCACACGTCACAGGCCTCGCTGGTGCCCAGTATAGTGTGTACCACGCGTCACAGGCATGCCTGGTACCCAGTATAGTGTGTACCACACGTCACAGGCCTGTCCAGTATAGTGTGTACCACACGTCACATGCCTGCCCAGTATAGTGTGTACCACACGTCACAGGCCTCGCTGGTGCCCAGTATAGTGTATACCACACGTCACAGGCCTGCCTGGTTCCCAGTATAGTGTGTACCACGCGTCACAGGCCTGCCCAGTATAGTGTGTTCCACACGTCACAGGCCTGCCTAGTACCCAGTATAGTGTGTACCACACGTCACAGGCCTGCCTGGTTCCCAGTATAGTGTGTTCCACACGTCACATGCCTGTCCAGTATAGTGTGTACCACACGTCACAGGCATGCTTGGTGCCCAGTATAATGTGTACCACACGTCACAGGCCTGCCTGGTGCCCAGTATAGTGTGTACCACGCGTCACAGGCCTGCCGAGTATAGTTTGTACCACACGTCACAGACCTGCCCAGTATAGTGTGTTCCACACGTCACAGGCCTGCCTGGTGCCCAGTATAGTGTGTACCACGCGTCACAGGCCTGCCGAGTATAGTTTGTACCACACGTCACAGGCCTGTCCAGTATAGTGTGTACCACACGTCACAGGCATGCCTGGTACCCAGTATATGTAGTGTGTCCCACACGTCACAGGCCTGCCCAGTATAGTGTGTACCACACGTCACAGGCCTGCCCAGTATAGTGTGTACCACACGTCAAAGGCCTGCCCAGTATAGTGTGTACCACACGTCACAGGCCTGCACAGTATAGTGTGTTCCACACGTCACAGGCCTGCCCAGTATAGTGTGTGCCACACGTCACAGGCCTGCCCAGTATAGTGTGTACCACACGTCACATGCCTGCCCAGTATAGTGTGTACCACACGTCACAGGCCTGCCTGGTACCCAGTATAGTGTGTACCACACGTCACAGGCCTGCCCAGTATAGTGTGTTCCACACGTCACAGGCCTGCCTGGTATCCAGTATAGTGTGTACCACACGTCACAGGCCTGCCCAGTATAGTGTGTTCCACACGTCACAGGCCTGCCTGGTACCCAGTATAGTGTGTACCACACGTCACAGGCATGCCTGGTGCCTAGTATAGTGCACACCACACGTCACAGGCCTGTCCAGTATAGTGTGTACCACACGTCACAGGCCTGCCTGGTGCTCAGTATAGTGTGTACCACACGTCACAGGCCTGCCCAGTATAGTGTGTACCACACGTCACAGGCCTGTCCAGTATAGTGTGTACCACACGTCACAGGCCTCGCTGGTGCCCAGTATAGTGTGTACCACGCGTCACAGGCCTGCCCAGTATAGTGTGTTCCACACGTCACAGGCCTGCCTGGTACCCAGTATAGTGTGTACCACACGTCACAGGCCTGCCTGGTGCCCAGCATAGTGTGTACCACACGTCACAGGCCTGCCCAGTATAGTGTGTACCACACGTCACAGGCCTGTCCAGTATAGTGTGTACCACACGTCACAGGCCTCGCTGGTGCCCAGTATAGTGTGTACCACGCGTCACAGGCCTGCCCAGTATAGTGTGTTCCACACGTCACAGGCCTGCCTGGTACCCAGTATAGTGTGTACCACACGTCACAGGCCTGCCTGGTGCCCAGCATAGTGTGTACCACACGTCACAGGCCTGTCCAGTATAGTGTGTACCACACGTCACAGGCATGCTTGGTGCCCAGTATAGTGTGTACGACACGTCACAGGCCTGCCCAGTATAGTGTGTTCCACACGTCACAGACCTGCCCAGTATAGTGTGTTCCACACGTCACAGGCCTGCCTGGTGCCCAGTATAGTGTGTACCACGCGTCACAGGCCTGCCGAGTATAGTTTGTACCACACGTCACAGACCTGCCCAGTATAGTGTGTTCCACACGTCACAGGCCTGCCTGGTGCCCAGTATAGTGTGTACCACGCGTCACAGGCCTGCCGAGTATAGTTTGTACCACACGTCACAGGCCTGTCCAGTATAGTGTGTACCACACGTCACAGGCCTGCCGAGTATAGTTTGTACCACACGTCACAGGCCTGCCTGGTGCCCAGTATAATGTGCACCACACGTCACATACATGCCTGGTGCCCAGTATAGTGTGTCATACACATCACAGGCCTGCCCAGTATAGTGTGTACCACACGTCACAGGCCTGCCCAGTGCCCAGTATAGTATGTACCACACATCACAGGCCTGCCCAGTATAGTGTGTACCACACGTCACAGGCCTGCCCAGTATAGTGTGTACCACACGTCACAGGCCTGCCCAGTATAGTGTGTACCACACGTCACAGGCCTGCCAAGTATAGTGTGTACCACATGCCACAGGCCTGCTAGTGTGCACCACACGTCATAGGCATGCCTGGTGCCCAGTATAGTGTGTACCACACGTCACAGGCCTGCCCAGTATAGTGTGTACCACACGTCACAGGCCTGCCCAGTATAGTGTGCACCACACGTCACAGGCCTGCCTGGTGCCCAGTATAAGATGTACCACGCGTCACAGGCCTGCCCAGTATAGTGTGTTCCACGCGTCACAGGCCTGCCTGGTGCTCAGTATAGTGTGTACAGGCCCGGTTGGTGCCCAGTATAGTGTGTACCACGCGTCACAGGCCTGCGCAGTATAGTGGGTACCACACGTCACAGGCATGCCTGGTACCCAGTATAGTGTGTCCCACACGTCACAGGCCTGCCGAGTATAGTTTGTACCACACGTCACAGGTCTGCCCAGTATAGTGTGTTCAACGCGTCACAAGCCTGCCTGGTGCCCAGTATAGTGTGTACCACACGTCACAGGCCATCCCAGTATAGTGTGTACCACACGTCACAGGCATGCCTGGTGCCCAGTATAGTGTGTACCACACGTCACAGGCCTTCCCAGTATAGTGTGTACCACACGTCACAGGCCTGCCCAGTATAGTGTGTACCACACGTCACAGGCCTGTCCAGTATAGTGTGTACCACACGTCACAGGCCTGCCCAGTATAGTGTGTACCACACGTCACATGCCTGTCCAGTATAGTGTGTACCACACGTCACAGGCCTGCCCAGTATAGTGTGTACCACATGTCACAGGCCTGCCCAGTATAGTGTGTACCACACGTCACAGGCCTGCCTGGTGCCCAGTATAGTGTGTACGACACGTCACAGGCCTGCCCAGTATAGTGTGTTCCACGCGTCACAGTCCTGCCTGGTGCCCAGATGTGTACCACACATCACAGGCCTGCACAGTATAGTGTGTACCACACGTCACAGGCCTGGATGGTGTTCAGTATAGTGTGTACCACACGTCACAGGCCTGTCCAGTATAGTGTGTTCCACACGTCACATGCCTGCCCAGTATAGTGTGTACCACACGTCACAGGCCTGCCCAGTATAGTGTGTTCCACACGTCACAGGCCTGCCCAGTATAGTGTGTACCACACGTCACAGGCCTGCTTGGTGCCCAGTATAGTGTGTACCACACGTCACATGCCTGCCTGGTGCCCAGTATAGTGTGTACCACACGTCACAGGCCTGTCCAGTATAGTGTGTACCACACGTCACAGGCCTGCCCAGTATAGTGTGTACCACACGTCACATGCCTGCCCAGTATAGTGTGTACCACACGTCACAGGCCTGCCCAGTAAAGTGTGTACCACACGTCACAGGCCTGCCCAGTATAGTGTGTTCCACGCGTCACAGGCCTGCCTGGTGTCCAGTATAGTGTATACCACACGTCACAGGCCTGCCCAGTATAGTGTGTACCACACGTCACAGGCCTGGATGGTGCTCAGTATAGTGTGTACCACACATCACAGGCCTTCCCAGTATAGTGTGTTCCACACGTCACAGGCCTGCCCAGTAAAGTGTGTACCACACGTCACAGGCCTTCCCAGTATAGTGTGTTCCACACGTCACAGGCCTGCCCAGTATAGTGTGTACCACACGTCACAGGCCTTCCCAGTATAGTGTGTTCCACACGTCACAGGCCTGCCCAGTATAGTGTGTACCACACGTCAGAGGCCTGTCCAGTATAGTGTGTACCACGCGATACCGGCCGGCCTGGTGCCCAGTATAGTGTGTACCACACGTCACAGGCCATCCCAGTATAGTGTGTACCACACGTCACAGGCCTGGATGGTGCTCAGTATAGTGTGTACCACACGTCACAGGCCTGCCCAGTATAGTGTGTTCCACGCGTCACAGGCTTGCCTGGTTCCCAGTATAGTGTGTACCACACGTCACAGGCCTGCCTGGTGCTCAGTATAGTGTGTACCACACGTCACATGCCTGCCCAGTATAGTGTGTTCCACGCGTCACATGCCTGTTCAGTATAGTGTGTACCACACGTCACAGGCCTGCCCAGTATAGTGTGTTCCACACGTCACAGGCCTGCCTGGTGCCCAGTATAGTGTGTACCACGCGTCACAGGCCTGCCGAGTATAGTTTGTACCACACGTCACAGACCTGCCCAGTATAGTGTGTTCCACACGTCACAGGCCTGCCTGGTGCCCAGTATAGTGTGTACCACGCGTCACAGGCCTGCCGAGTATAGTTTGTACCACACGTCACAGGCCTGTCCAGTATAGTGTGTACCACACGTCACAGGCCTGCCCAGTATAGTGTGTACCACACGTCACAGGCCTGCCAAGTATAGTGTGTACCACATGCCACAGGCCTGCTAGTGTGCACCACACGTCATAGGCATGCCTGGTGCCCAGTATAGTGTGTACCACACGTCACATGCCTGTTCAGTATAGTGTGTACCACACGTCACAGGCCTGTTCAGTATAGTGTGTACCACACGTCACAGGCATGCCCAGTATAGTGTGTACCACACGTCACAGGCCTGCCCAGTATAGTGTGTACCACACGTCACAGGCCTGCCCAGTATAGTGTGCACCACACGTCACAGGCCTGCCTGGTGCCCAGTATAAGATGTACCACGCGTCACAGGCCTGCCCAGTATAGTGTGTTCCACGCGTCACAGGCCTGCCTGGTGCTCAGTATAGTGTGTACCACACGTTACAGGCCTGGCCAGTATAGTGTGTACCACACGTCACAGGCCTGTTCAGTATAGTGTGTACCACACGTCACAGGCATGCCCAGTATAGTGTGTACCACACGTCACAGGCCTGCCCAGTATAGTGTGTACCACACGTCACAGGCCTGCCCAGTATAGTGTGCACCACACGTCACAGGCCTGCCTGGTGCCCAGTATAAGATGTACCACGCGTCACAGGCCTGCCCAGTATAGTGTGTTCCACGCGTCACAGGCCTGCCTGGTGCTCAGTATAGTGTGTACAGGCCCGGTTGGTGCCCAGTATAGTGTGTACCACGCGTCACAGGCCTGCGCAGTATAGTGTGTACCACACGTCACAGGCCTGCCCAGTATAATGTGTACCACACGTCACAGGTCTGCCCAGTATAGTGTGTTCAACGCGTCACAAGCCTGCCTGGTGCCCAGTATAGTGTGTACCACACGTCACAGGCCATCCCAGTATAGTGTGTACCACACGTCACAGGCCTGGATGGTGCCCAGTATAGTGTGTACCACACGTCACAGGCCATCCCAGTATAGTGTGTACCACACGTCACAGGCCTGGATGGTGCCCAGTATAGTGTGTACCACACGTCACAGGCCTGGATGGTGCTCAGTATAGTGTATACCACACGTCACAGGCCTGCCTGGTGCTCAGTATAGTGTGTACCACGCGTCACAGGCCTGCCCAGTATAATGTGTACCACACGTCACATGCCTTCCCAGTATAGTGTGTACCACACGTCACAGGCCTGTCCAGTATAGTGTGTACCACACGTCACAGACCTGCCCAGTATAGTGTGTAGCACACGTCACAGGCCTGCCTGGTTCCCAGTGTAGTGTGTACCACACGTCACAGGCCTGCCCAGTATAGTGTGTACCACACGTCACATGCCTGTCCAGTATAGTGTGTACCACACGTCACAGGCCTGCCCAGTATAGTGTGTACCACACGTCACAGGCCTGCCCAGTATAGTGTGTACCACACGTCACAGGCCATCCCAGTATAGTGTGTACCACATGTCACAGGCCTGCCCAGTATAGTGTGTACCACACGTCACAGGCCTGCACAGTATAGTGTGTACCACACGTCACAGGCCTGGATGGTGCCCAGTATAGTGTGTACCACACGTCACATGCCTGCCCAGTATAGTGTGTACCACACGTCACATGCCTGCCTGGTGCCCAGTATAGTGTGTACGACACGTCACAGGCCTGCCCAGTATAGTGTGTTCCACGCGTCACAGTCCTGCCTGGTGCCCAGATGTGTACCACACATCACAGGCCTGCACAGTATAGTGTGTACCACACGTCACAGGCCTGGATGGTGTTCAGTATAGTGTGTACCACACGTCACAGGCCTGCCCAGTATAGTGTGTACCACGCGTCACAGGTCTGCCCAGTATAGTGTGTACCACACGTCACAGGCCTGCCCAGTATAGTGTGTACCACACGTCACAGGCCTGTCCAGTATAGTGTGTTCCACACGTCACATGCCTGCCCAGTATAGTGTGTACCACACGTCACAGGCCTGCCCAGTATAGTGTGTTCCACGCGTCACAGGCCTGTCTGGTGCCCAGTATAGTGTGTACCACACGTCACAGGCCTGCCCAGTATAGTGTGTACCACACGTCACAGGCCTGCCTGGTACCCAGTATAGTGTGTACCACGCGTCACAGGCCTGCCTGGTGTCCAGTATAGTGTGTACCACACGTCACAGGCCTGCCTGGTACCCAGTATAGTGTGTACCACGCGTCACAGGCCTGCTTGGTGCCCAGTATAGTGTGTACCACACGTCACATGCCTGCCTGGTGCCCAGTATAGTGTGTACCACACGTCACAGGCCTGCCCAGTATAGTGTGTACCACACGTCACAGGCCTGCCCAGTAAAGTGTGTACCACACGTCACAGGCCTGCCCAGTATAGTGTGTTCCACGCGTCACAGGCCTGCCTGGTGTCCAGTATAGTGTGTACCACACGTCACAGGCCTGGATGGTGATCAGTATAGTGTGTACCACACATCACAGGCCTTCCCAGTATAGTGTGTTCCACACGTCACAGGCCTGCCCAGTATAGTGTGTACCACACGTCACAGGCCTGCCCAGTATAGTGTGTACCACACGTCAGAGGCCTGTCCAGTATAGTGTGTACCACGCGATACCGGCCGGCCTGGTGCCCAGTATAGTGTGTACCACACGTCACAGGCCTGCCTGGTTCCCAGTATAGTGTGTACCACACGTCACATGCCTGTCCAGTATAGTGTGTACCACACGTCACAGGCCTGGATGGTGCTCAGTATAGTGTGTACCACACGTCACAGGCCTGGATGGTGCTCAGTATAGTGTATACCACACGTCACAGGCCTGCCCAGTATAGTGTGTACCACACGTCACATGCCTGCCCAGTATAGTGTGTTCCACGCGTCACAAGCCTGCCTGGTGCCCAGTATAGTGTGTACCACACGTCACAGGCCTGGATGGTGCTCAGTATAGTGTGTACCACACGTCACAGGCCTGGATGGTGCTCAGTATAGTGTGTACCACACATCACAGGCCTGCCCAGTATAGTGTGTTCCACACGTCACAGACCTGCCCAGTATAGTGTGTACCACACGTCCCAGGCCTGCCCAGTATAGTGTGTACCACACGTCACAGGCCTGTCCAGTATAATGTGTACCACACGTCACATGCCTTCCCAGTATAGTGTGTACCACACGTCACAGGCCTGCCCAGTATAGTGTGTACCACACGTCAGAGGCCTGTCCAGTATAGTGTGTACCACACGACACCGGCCGGCCCAGTATAGTGTGTACCACACGTCACATGCCTGCCTGGTGCCCAGTATAGTGTGTACCACACGTCACATGCCTGCCTGGTGCCCAGTATAGTGTGTACCACACGTCACAGGCCTGTCCAGTATAGTGTGTACCACACGTCACAGGCCTGTCCAGTATAGTGTGTACCACACGTCACATGCCTGTCCAGTATAGTGTGTACCACACGTCACAGGCCTGGATGGTGCTCAGTATAGTGTGTACCACACGTCACAGGCCTGCCCAGTATAGTGTGTACCACACGTCACAGGCCTGCCCAGTATAGTGTGTACCACACGTCACAGGCCTGTCCAGTATAGTGTGTTCCACACGTCACAGGCCTTCCCAGTATAGTGTGTACCACACGTCACATGCCTGCCCAGTATAGTGTGTTCCACGCGTCACAAGCCTGCCCAGTATAGTGTGTACCACACGTCACATGCCTGCACAGTATAGTGTGTACCACACGTCACAGGCCTGCCCAGTATAGTGTGTACCACACGTCACAGGCCTGCCCAGTATAGTGTGTACCACACGTCACAGGCCTGCCTGGTACCCAGTATAGTGTGTCCCACACGTCACATGCCTGCATGGTGCCCAGTATAGTGTGTACCACACGTCACAGGCCTGCCTGGTGCCCAGTATAGTGTGTACCACACGTCACAGGCCTGCCTGGTACCCAGTATAGTGTGTCCCACACGTCACATGCCTGCCTGGTGTCCAGTATAGTGTGTACCACACGTCACAGGCCTGCCCAGTATAGTGTGTACCACACGTCACAGGCCTGTCTGGTGCCCAGTATAGTGTGTACCACACGTCACAGGCCTGCCTGGTGCCCAGTATAGTATGTACCACACATCACATGCCTGCCCAGTATAGTGTGTACCACACGTCACAGGCCTGCCCAGTATAGTGTGTCCCACACGTCACAGGCCTGCCCAGTATAGTGTGTACCACACGTCACAGGCCTGCCTGGTACCCAGTATAGTGTGTCCCACACGTCACAGGCCTGCCCAGTATAGTGTGTCCCACACGTCACAGGCCTGCCCAGTATAGTGTGTACCACACGTCACAGGCCTGCCCAGTATAGTGTGTACCACACGTCACAGGCCTGCCCAGTATAGTGTGTCCCACACGTCACAGGCCTGCCCAGTATAGTGTGTACCACACGTCACAGGCCTGCCCAGTATAGTGTGTTCCACACGTCACAGGCCTGCCCAGTATAGTGTGTTCCACACGTCACAGGCCTGCCTGGTGCCCAGTATAGTGTGTACCACACGTCACAGGCATGCCTGGTACCCAGTATAGTGTGTCCCACACGTCACAGACCTGCCCAGTGTAGTGTGTACCACACGTCACAGGCCTGCCCAGTATAGTGTGTTCCACACGTCACAGGCCGGCCTGGCCCGGGGCCGGGCTTTACGTCGACCGGTGGACCGGTGAGGGGAGGGAGGGGGGGGGGGGGGGGGGGCGGTACCGTGGTACTGGGGAGTGGGCTGGGGAATGCTGGATGGACCGGTGAGGGGAGGGAGGGGGAGGGGGGCGGTACCGTGGTACTGGGGAGTGGGCTGGGGAATGCTGGATGGACCGGTGAGGGGAGGGGGGGGGGGCGGTACCGTGGTACTGGGGAGTGGGCTGGGGAATGCTGGATGGGCCGGTGAGGGGAGGGAGGGGGAGGGGGGGGGGGAGCGGTACCGTGGTACTGGGGAGTGGGATGGGGAATGCTGGATGGACCGGTGAGGGGAGGGAGGGGGAGCGGTACCGTGGTACTGGGGTGGGGAATGCTGGATGGACCGGTGAGGGGAGGGAGGGGGGGGGGGTGGTACCGTGGCACTGGGGAGTGGGTGGGGAATGCTGGATGGACCGGTGAGGGGAGGGAGGGGGGGGGGGGTACCGTGGCACTGGGGAGTTAGGGTGAGGAATGCTGGATGGACCGGTGAGGGGAGGGAGGGGGGGGGGCGGTACCGTGGTACTGGGGAGTGGGCTGGGGAATGCTGGACCGGTGAGGGTACCGGTGGCCGCCTGATCCACAGCTGCAGTTCTGAAGCCGGCACGGTTATTGTCACTGGTACTCGTCTGTTATGGGATGCTGCACACTGCAGATATTCATTGTTGTCACAAAACGATGCCTGACTGACCACCTCCAAAGCACGGCAGTCACCGATATACATGTTTGTGAAGATTAGCTTGCCATCTACATGTATGATTGCATGTATAATGTATTGTATAGTAGACATTAGACAACATAATCATCGAACAAAAGATAATAACATATTTATACTTTAGATGTCTGATAAAACGCTTACTGAAAAATAACCCGAAGACTTCAATTTTATATAGCCAAGGAGATTAACCTTTCTTTGTTTAAAAATGTTGAGCAACTCTTTCGTTAATGATTTCGTGCCGTGCGGCCATGCCATGTAACATAACTAATGCATAGTTACAATTAATGCCGGCAGTAAACCAAACATGGCTGTGAGAAAAAGTCCAGCTACAAAGAAACCCACACTGATTATGCATTCTGCGGCTTTCATTCGCCCGCGGTTCCACGAGCATGACCTCACTGGCCTCTCCACCTTCGCCGTCTAAATGGGGCGTTTGCGTGTCGGCTATATGTTGGTCCAATTATGAGCGCTTCAAAGGGGGTTCACCATGCGTGATATGCAGGCAATGGTACCGCCGGACATGTAAATCCGTGGAGCAAAGGAGCCTGACTTGACGCCGTATGTCAGCAGATATACGGCGTTTTAGGGCCTCCTGTTTAGTCATTGCTGCTGCGTTTGATACTTGCGGTATTGTATCTTGATAGCCTTACTTATCGCTGGTATCTAAACTGCAGAAGTTACCCGTTGGCTTCC
This sequence comes from Chirona hameri, assembly GCA_036785665.1. Lineage (NCBI taxonomy): Eukaryota > Metazoa > Arthropoda > Thecostraca > Balanomorpha > Balanidae > Chirona > Chirona hameri. The sequence continues at coordinate 8,547 of JAXIVJ010001988.1, read as the reverse complement.
AGTACAAATCACTGTGACGGCTCTTACAAGAATTGGGCCATATCTTCGCCGAGTATCTTAATATCTAGCAAGGCTGACTGCTACGATGATTCTGTTTTACATTGTGCGGCTGTATGAAAACACATGTCTTGAATATTTCGGTACTAGCATGAATCGTCCAGACGTGAATTGGACATGTTGGTCCACCAGGGGCGGATCCAGGGGGCAACGGGGCCATGCCCCCCCCCCCTGACCGTTCAAGGGGGGCCAAACTATGCCCCCCCCCCCCAAGACGTGAAGTCTAATGCATGCTATATTTGCGTTTTTAGAACGGTACTGGGCAAATTTGGGCAATTTTTGCCAAATTTGGCGGCGCTGCGCGCCGCTATTTTCTAGCCAGTCTCGAAAACCTCAGGACGGGGAGGGAGGGGGCAAAATGACAAATGACCCCCACCAGGGCGAGGGGTAATTTATAAGTTTAATAATTATCACGCTTACAGGTGTCCTTATTTCATTATTTCTATCCAGCACCATTTCGATCAAGCGAGTCTGCAATAGAACAATCGGTCCAAATCCACCCCCTTTCCTGTAGGTCCTTCCCGTCCTTCCGGTTACAACGGCGGAGGCGGAGAGGGTGTTCAGTAAGGTGGAGAAGACTCTATCCACTCTCCGAGCGACAATGACCGAGCTCCGGATGGAGGCGCTGATCTTGTGCGAAGCCCACCGCGAGACCTATAGGTCTGACCTATACGGATGACATTATAATGTCCTCCGTCAGCGAAGTCGTTGACTTCTTAGCGCGATCGGGAAGTCGCCAGCTATATTATTTCAGGCTGCCGCTGCCTGGCTGGCTGCCGCAGGTTTCTGCCATAGACTGTATGGCAGTAATATGAGAAATGCGGCGTTCACCGTAGTAGGTACCGGTTACTTCGTCTGCGTGGGTCGTATCTATCGCCCGCCGAGATGCGCACATGGCCTCGAGGTCCGGAAGCAGGGACATATTTTTGCAAGAACCTGGCAACGGAAGTTGATCATCCTATCCGTATGCGGTGCATAGATGGGTAGCTAAAATTTCTTGAAATGCATATTGAATTTGACGCCATGATCGGGTCATCTGTATTATTGTTTTGAATGGCGGAAATGCGACTGGTTCGATCATGTTTGACGTCCTCGCATTTAGCTCTTTTTTATCGGAGCGCAACAGATAACAACGACAAACATTTGTGCAGCGAAATGTTTATTCATTTTTCCGGTCGGACCATCCCCTCGGTTTACTATTCGAGATTCGGAGCTGGAAATTCTGAAGAAAACTACCATTTATTTGATGCTCCAAGTTGTGTTTTAAATTTCTATGGTAGCTTCTTTCCACTAACATTTTTTTCATTGACCGCAAAAAAAAACCTGTTCAAATCTAAGATACTCTTGCTTTTTTTGCAAGGGTCGTCGAACCCTGTAGAAAAAAGTAGTTAGCCCCGTAGACGAACGGATGGATCGGCATCCTTGTTCTTAATGTCAAAGCCGGCTTGATTCAGCACACATTTTCATGTTTTTTTCCTTGCAGTTGGGAACGAAAACATAGGTACACCTTTTCGGTATCCCAAAAGGTCGAAAAGCTAAAAAATCATTAGAAATCGTGTGGTTGCAAAATAAAGTAGTGGCCCAAATCCGGGGAGAAATTCGAACTTGGGGGTACCTAGGTAAGGTCCGCTCAAACTGGTTGCCCCCCCCCCCCCCAAAAAAAAAACGGCCGGCTGGATCCGCCCTTGTCCACCCGCTCTTTTTAAATAAATGGACAAATTGGTATGCTGTCTGAGGCACCGACTGAATACCAAAATGCGAGACGAGACGCAAGCGGAAAGTGTTACGCGTATTTCAATGGGAGTTGCGGGACGCCATTTACATGCGAGAGAGCTGCGTTTTGGTATTACGATACGAGACGTTGCCTTTTAAAGGGAATGTTCACATTTCTAAAAGTTGTCAAATATACGCTGGTTGTAGTAGAAAATATGAAGTAAGTGCTGCTGAAAACGATGGTGATATTTTTGCACTCGAAAAGTCACTTAACTTTATACAAATTAAGTTTTTAGATTTGGATGAATGACGTCATTATTGAGCTATAGACCGCCGCTGATTGGCTGAAAAAGTGGCTGTCAGCCAATCAGCGGCGGCACTAGCCTAGACCCCATTTTGCAAACTATCAATTGAATTGCTTAAAAACGGTTAAGTTTTGGGAAAAATGACCTTAGTAATTTAGACATTTCAATACCGGCCCAAAATAATGGCTACCTCAGTTTAAAACTAATACAAAGGTGAAACATTCCCTTAAAGTTTTATCAGTTCTGCGCTAAGTTAAAGTGTTGGGGAAGAAGCGACTGACAGTGCTCAAAGTTTCCTTAGTTTTTGTTTTACTCATTATCGATCTACAGTACACTTCCATGCATTTATGCACGTGACCTGTTTCCCTGATGAGTTTTGTGGCTTCTTATTCATTGTTCACGGCTTCTTACTGCTGCTATTTGCTTACTGGATCCGGATGGCCAGCTGCCTTGCCTCCAACAGCCGGAAAGTCGCTCGAATGTCTGTCTGTCTGTCGCCATCCGAACACAGAGGTCGTGGCGCCGAGGAGACATCAGAAGACTGCCACCGGTGGCAATACCTGACAGACTGTTGTAAACATGTTGTTAGCTATATCCGAAAGAGTGTGCCGCTGCGGCCGGGGACCGCAGTGTAATGTTAAGCATCAAACAACATTGTGCAACAGCTTAGGCTACCCCGACACGTCCTTCCTGATGGCGCTTAGGCTACCCCGGCACGTCCTTCCGGATGGCGCTTTGTATAATGTATATATTGATACTTACTGTTGAGCGTATGCCATTGTACATACATGCCCGACTTTCGCTCGACGCACACAACGCAAATTTGGAACACATATCAGCTATTGATGAATCACACCCAGCAGGGATTTTATCGCGCGCGCCATTGTGTTTTGATTACGCCGACTCACCGTGGGTTGACAAGAAATCGAGCTTCAGCTTCATTGCACCTACTGTTTTCCTGATTAGCTCCTGGAAGAGTTCGTTCACAATGTATATCAATCACGCCATTTAGAAAGGTCTTCCGGAAAATATGATTCCCTCTTGCATGCATGTACGACATAGATGAGCATTACAAACTGTGGTTTGATCGATGCGTGATACTTTCCGGAAGCATTGGTTAGTGTAGTCGCAAATGTGCGAGTAAATTTAAAGTGATTATACGGGTTTTCCCCAGAATAATTGAGTTACATAGTAAAACGTACTTATAAAGGTGGTAGAAGTCCCGCGGTGGCCACATTTTTTTTGGAAATGACCTCTTCTGCACGTAAGGACATTCCAAAGTGCGCGGTGATGCCACCGCGTATTTTCTGCAGGACCGGCTGAGGCAGAGCCAGTCATCTCTTTTATGCTAATAAAAACACCTCACTTATGGCATATTTCCGGTAAAATAAGCAATATTTGAAAGAAAATGAACTTGTTTTGTTCTAACGACAGCAGCAGTTACCTAGTTTTCCCATAAAATTATATATTTTTCATGAATTTTCATGCCAAAAAATTCATACGCCACCACCAAATTCTCAACGCTAAAGGCCAGAGATAAGAAAACCACGAAAACACAAAACCTCAACGAACAGTGTGTAGTAATACAAAGTCCCGTCAGTTTTGAATTGCATACTCATTTTGTGATCCAGTGTAGGACTTGCAGATAATTCAAAACTCTAAAATTCATCTTAAGATAAAAGTGGTGGACAGTAGTGCCGATCAAGTACTCGTTATCTGATACTAGTCTAAAAAAACGCCCAAGTTGTAACGCTGATAATTGCTGAAATAATGGACTAAATTAGCATTGAGGGCCCTGTTATATGTCTTAAACGTGTTTAAAGCTCATACAACTGCAAAAGAGTGCATTTACTTTCAGGACGGAAACCCGTATAATCCCTTTAATGGTAGATCTTAACCCGCGCACTGCAGGGGTTTTGGGATTTCCGCCCCCCACCCTCAGGTTTTTCAAAGATAGCGAAAAAAACGGCGGCACGCAGCGCCGCCGGGTTTTGGCACACCTGTTAGGACATCCATTGCACACACTTAGAAAAAGAAGAAAAATAACCTCGGGTCATCTCATATCAGGTCACCAGACCAGGTCAAGTGACCCCACCTCCAATTTTTTTTTGTAGTTGTGCCAAAGCCAGAGTTTTTCACCGATCAGTTTGAAACTTACAGGATCTCATGAGGGCATAAGTACTTATAATTCGTTTATCTCGGAATTTTGATATCGGTGACCTAAGGTCAGGTCAATTTCGTAACCTCCCCATAATAAGTCAATGGGGAAATATACAAATGGTTCCTATTTCAAGGATATGCATGATATTAGTCCAATTACTTCTGGATGATGTTACTATAGGATATTCTTGATGATCCAAGTGCAAGTTTTGTTCAGTGACCCCTATGGGGTCATTTAAGGTCATCCGAGGTCACCATCACCTTTTTGTCAATAACTCCCGACATAATGAAGATAGAGAAGTAAAACAGACAGCAATGTGTTTGTCTCGTCGATATACGTCTTCCCATATGCAACATGCCCTACTTGGATCACCACTTGACCTTGACCTGAGGTCAAATTAAGTTGACTCACCAAGGTCACCATGTATATCATTCAAAGCGCCTTGACGAGATAAACACAGTGGCGTACACAGTTTCCGTTATCTTTATTAAGTACACAGTGGATACCGAAAAAGATTTGGCAAAAAACGGCATTTTTTCTTTTTTGACCTCTGGAGCCTCAAATATTGACCTGAGATCAAATTTGAGGACACCGTACCGATTGGAAATTTCACTGGCTGGTGTTTGTTTTTCCGTTTGTTTCTAACTAGCATAGTTTCTGAGTATATGGGACTTTCTGGAGCGATGTCCTAAAACAGGAAAAAAACAGGAAAATTTGACATTTGATGACCTCTGGTGACCTCAATTTTGACCTGAACTAAAATAATACCGAAATACTTTCGATAGAACATGTATCAAGCTATCAAATGCCGTTTTCCGCTTATCGCTATCTAGCGTAGTTTTCAAGATCTCAGGGGGGCGCAGAAATGAACCCCCCTGCAGTTCGTGTTCGGCGCAAAGCCCCTGCAGTGCGCCGGTTAAACATCAAACTGTATTAACTCATACCATTCCGGTAGTCCTTATCTCCTCCGTCATTCCGTGGATGGTTTAAATCTACTTGAACTAATACATGTTTGCTGAGCTTCAAAAGTAAAGACAACACCTCAATGATTGTCTTCAAGAAGGCCAGAACGACAATATTGGGAATATAACTTTTAAGACAATCATTTTGTGGATACCAATAGGACAATTAAACTGACATCTTGATGTTTATAAATACATTGATACTTCTGTCCTAGAAGTCAACGAGCAAAAATGTATACATTTGCCGCAGAAATTATAGGGGAATGTAGGGTGTGACGGGGTAGAGAGGCGACACGTTTAATGGCAATTTATCTTTGTCTAGTGTTGCCGCCAAAAAATATTTTGGCAATTAGTAGTTCCCCTGAAAACCATATTTGGGTGGGCATCAAAGACATCGGTGCAGGAATGCGGAGGATGGTCGGTATATTGTATATTTTCTTTTTCCGACGCCAACCTATTTTAAAACTCTTGCTAGCTGAAGTTGTCACTCGTAGACACAAATGTGTGGGGTTAACCTTGTGATAATTTGTCCCAGCAAACTTTTCTTTGCGAGCTTGGCTGGCAATGCTGGGTACCGTGGCAGGTGTCAGCGATAAACAATCAGAACACAATCAAGCTGTACATATAATTGCGTTGCAAAATATATATTTCCGTTTGGGGAAAAACCGGGTATACCCCGTTTCGCCACAGCCGCTTGAGCAACGAATTACTTCCTTGAATAACTGGGTGACATACTTACCTACCTGTTACTTCTACTGCGCCGCAGCGAACAGAGGTCCTATTGCAGAAGCTGCTTTTTCAGTCTGCTAGCAGGGGCGTTATCAGCATTTTAAAGGGATTATGCGGGTTTTTCCCAGAATAATTGAGTTACATAGTAAAACGTAATTATAAAGGTGGTAGAAGTTCCACTATAGCCACATTTGTCGGAAATGACCTCTTCTGCACGTAAGGACATTTAAAAGTGCGCGGTGATGCCACCGCGTACTTTCTGCGGGACCGGCTGAGGCAGAGCCAGTCATCTCTTTTATGCTAAGAAAAACACCTCATTTATGGCATATTTCCGGTAAAATAAGCAATATTTGAAAAAATAAACTTGTTTTGTTCGAACGACAGCAGCAGTTACCTAGTTTGTCCCCATAAAATTCGATATTTGTCATGAATTTTCATGCCGAAACGCCACCACCAAATTCTCAACGCTGAAGGCCAGAGATAAGAAAACCACAAAACCTGAACGAACAGTGTGTAGCAATCAAGAGTCCCGTAAGCTTTTAATTACATAATAAATTTGCGATCCAGTGTAGGACTTGCAGATCATTCAGAACTCTCAAATTGATTGCTGCAGATTCTAAGATAAAAGTGGTGGACAGTAATGCCGATCAAGTACTCGTTATGGGATACAAGTCTCGAAAAACGCTAAAGTTTTAACGCCGATAATTGCTGAAATAATGGACTAAATGAGCATTGAGGTCCCTGTTATGTCTTAAACGTGGTTAAAGGCCATACAAAGCAAAGCAAAAGAGTGCATTTACTTTCAGGACGGAAACCCGTATAATCCCTTTAAGGGAAAATAATGACCTTTTTATTTTGTTAGCAACAATGTATTTGGCTACCGTTATGGTATTAAAATCATGTAATCTAAATTTAAGAATAAAATACAATTATTCCCTTATTCAAAGTTGGAATATTTATAAAAATTAATAAGCATGTACATATACTTAAGGAGTTCATATGATCGGTATTTCTCTCCACTATTGGAAAGCGACACATGCTTTTGTATCAATCTGTTCAACGTTGTTGAATTACCTCTAAACAAATCGCCGACACTAAATAGGTCGCCGTCGATGTGCATCGATGAGCTTCCGATTTAATTGCCAGTTTTTGTATTGTTTGTTAGTTTTGGAGACAAATTATTATTTTTCATAATAATATAAAGGCATAGTGATATATACAGCCAGAGACAAAACTATACAACATTCCTAATGTTGAAAATAAATTAAGCAATTGTCAAAAATTGAGGGTCGCTACCACTAACTAGGCCGCCGTTACATGCATCAGCTAAAGGGAGATAATCACCTTTTGATTTTGTTAGCAACACTTTCTTTGGCTACCGTTATGGTATTAAAATGATGTGATCTAAATTTAAGAATTAAATACAATTATTCCCTAATTCAAAGTTGGAAGTTTGGGAAAATTTATGATCGGTATTTTCCCTACACTATTGGAAAGCGCAACATCTGGCGCTTTTGTGTCAATCTGTTCAACGTTGTTGAATGGGCACTTATAAACAAATCGCCGACACTAAATAGGTTGCCATGGGGGGCCTACCTAAACTGCCGATTTCAATGCACTTTTTTAAAATGATTGTTGATTGTTCATAAAAGTTTGGCACATATTCGCAAAAGATAGAATGCAGGAAACATATTGCATACCTTCATGATAAATAACAATGCGTACGGAGGCTAATTTACTGATGCCGTTACCGAGTGCTTGCTGATTATAAGCGTGGAGCGCTTATCAACTATGAATTGAAATATCTCGCGGTAGGAATTGTTATATGCAAAATTTGATGAATTTAAAATATATTTTGGTCTCGTCTATCGATTTCAGGTGCTAACTCCATTTTTGTGGAAAAAGGTCATATCTCCCTTTCACTGATAATTTGGTTACCTTTGTATTCAATGGCTGTTAAAGGGAAATAATGACCTTTTGATTTTGTTACCAACAATTTATTAGGCTACCGTTATGGTTTTAAAATTATTTTATTTAAAATTAAGAATTAAATAAAATTATTCCCAAATTCGAAGTTGTAAGTTTGGAAAAAATACAAAACAAGTACCTTGTGTACTTCATGAAGGTCATTGACAAATTCGTCCTTCCCTACCATTGTTTACATCGAGTGCGGCATTTTTGGAGGCTCTGTGACGTTTCCGATCAAACTGAGCGCTGCTCGGACACACTCTAGTAGCGCTAGTAGCGCTTTCGTTCTCCATGGCAACCAGGTGTCAGCCAATTAAAAGCCAGAAAGGGAATACGTTCTGGCTTTTCATTGGCTCACGCCTGGTTGCCATGGAGAACGAAAACGCTACTAGCGCTACTAGCGTGCGTTCGAGCAGCGCTCTGATCCGTGAAGCAATCCGTGAAGCATCCGTGATGCATGACTATCAGTATAAGTCATGAATAACAACAACATGCAAACTATAACAACTCGAATAAAATAAGGGCGGAATGAATTGAACCCCAGGCAAGCTAGTATTCGCGAAGCACTCGGCACTGCGCCACAATAGCAAAAGGTGAGGGAAATGCATATTGGATACAATATTATTACGTCACAAGTTTCTGAAGTGTCAAC